>CM051240.1:188393862-188686362 GCA_027917425.1 Gastrophryne carolinensis
AATTTCAGAAGTTATATACACAAATATATATAAAAGAATATACATATACTGTATATGATCGTGCTATTATTATTAATCCCGTCCCAAAAAAAGAGATAAATGAAAAATCCTCATTTAAACCAAAAGGTGCTCGAGTGTCCAGCTTGAACATCCATTCTAGCTCCTGTTGTTCTAACTTTCTTTTTAAATTTCCACCCCTGCCTCCCAGACTTACCTTTTCAATAAACGTTACTCTCAGACAGTCTGCGCATCCCTGATGTTTCTCCAGGAAGTGGCTCGCAACCGGGCTCAGCGTTTTTCCCATATCTCTGTCCCGTAAAACATGTTGGGTTGCAAATTCGCTCAAAACTCTCTCACCAAAGGCTCTCAAAATTTGGATAAACCTTGGTGTCTATTCTGCCCGGTAATTTTTTATTCTTCAGGTAGCTGTGTTAGTTCTGTGGCTGGGAAATGGTTGGTTCTTAGTGGGCACAATTCTCTAGGAGGTAGATTTTTCCTTGGTTGTATTTTTTTGATTTTTTTGAAATGTCCCACATATAATAAAATAGACCAGGAGTGCTCAACCTTTTAAAGTGGACCAACACCCAGGATTTTGACTATCCTGGGTTTTGGTCCACTTCGGCGGGGCACCCCGATCGGGGGTGCCCCACTGTGTGAAACCCCCCAGAAACCCCCAAAAACTCACCTCTCCCCGCTCCCACGTGAACGCCGCAGCCAATCCCCGCCAACGTCCAGACGGGGGACAGGAACGTCCAAGCCGCTTCCGCCGGCCATTCACAGAGGGCCGGCGCGGGCGCGCGCATGTCTGGACGGTGCGCAGGAGGCGGCGGCAGAAGCGGCGACGGATCAGGTAAGATCTTTTTGGGGTTTCTGGGGGGTTTCACCCCGCGGGACATCCCGATCTCGGCCCAGGAATCTTATAGATTTCCGGGCCGATCGCCCCTGGGTGTTGGTCCACTTTAAAGTGGACCAACACCCTGAGGTGATCGGCCCGGGAATCTATAAGATTCCCGGGCCGATCACCTCACACACCGCGGGACATCCGAGATCGGGATGTCCCGCGCGGGGTGTAAACCACCCAAAACCCCCGAAAAAACCTTACCTCTCCAGCCGCTGCTTCCGCCGCCGCCGCCTCACTCGCGCTCCTCTAGACGTGCCCGCGCTGGCCGTCTCTGAATGGCCGGCGCGGGGCGCACACGCGTCAAGAGTGATGCGCGGGAGGCGCCGACGGGCAAGCTGCTTGTACGTCGCTGTCAATCAGCTTGTCCGTCGGCGCCGATTGGACGGCGCGGCCACGTGGGAGCGGGGAGAGGGGAGTTTTGGGGGCTTTCTGGGGGGTTTCACACAGCGGGGCACCCCCCGATCGGGGTGCCCCGGGGAAGTGGACCAATACCCAGGATAGTCAAAATCCTGGGTGTTGGTCCACTTTAAGGAGCAGGGGCTGCTTTGGCGATTTGGAAACTGGTCACAGGCCACAAAAAATAGGTTACGAATTTGGAAATTGTCATTATGAATAGCCTTATGATTTTCTACAACAGGATATCCAGACTCCATTAGTGATTTTTTTTTTTTTTTACACTTATGTCTTTCCACCACACAGCCCTATTACCACATTCATATGTAACAATTCCCACATGCTAGCGATACACATGTTGATTGCCTCACCTCTCCAAATATATGGGTCTCATATTTATAGCCCAGTCCCAAATTTTAAGCATGTTCCCAATTCTAAACCAATGTTAAAGCATACAATTAATATAGAAGAAAAAATCTTGTTGTGCCAGAGATTTCACCCAGAGTTGATGGTGTACATAATGTCGTTGTGTTCCTCCCAGCCACCCTCCATTTGCCAATGCACCTCTCCAATATTTCTCTCCCTGCAACCTCTCCTAGCGTTACTGTGACCTTATTTAACTACCTTTACATGCCAGTTCGATTTACCCCTCCCGCTTTCCCTAAAGCAGGTCAGAGGCCACATTCGATGACTCCAAGGGCCACATGTTGAGCATATGTGAAACAGACCTTAATAAATATAACCTCTAATAATAAAATATAGTCTAGTCTGTTATGCCCCTTCCCTCCGCTGGGGCAGTATAGGTGGTTAAAAAAAAAATTAAACATTCGGAGGGTTCGGATGGGGTCAGAACGGCCTGGACTTCTGCTTACACAATAACATAGCAGAATGAATCACAGGGTTTATAGGAAAAGTCCACATGTGTGGTCTTTTCCCTCGGATCAGCTTGCGCCAGAACGCACAAGACGACCTGCATATCTCACCACCATTCCCACTCCTCCGGCAACCCCGTCTGTAAGGTCCTGGTTCCAACTGGTGGTCTGTGTACAGTCTGCTTCCACTGGAAACACTGGCCACCTCTTTACGTGTGTTCAGAGGCTCTCATTGTTTTCAGTGAGATCCGGCCATGCACAGGCATTCTCTGCACACGTACCCACCAGCCAGAACCTAGAAACGCAACTCCTGGCTTCACTAACCATGACTGCAGGATATGCAGCACAGTAGCAGTGAGGTAAGCCAGTTGTCTTCTGCCATCTGGCACTTGCCTGACTTGAGATCTGTGGAAATGTCCACAAAAGTGAACTTTTCCTTTTAAATTTTGAAACATTTTCACAAAGCATCAGGCAGGCAAGTTATACTTGGGGGTCATATATCACTAGTATGATTCTACATTGAAGCTTACGTCATCATCTGGGAAGGCCAACTTGGCAAAGCCAAGATTTCACTGTGAAGCATTTTCCTGTGTGATATGGCCATGGGCAAGTAATGATGGTCTACATATTGCCAGGTACATCTGCACACTGGCCATTTGTTAAACTTGCCCAATTTTGGTCCCGTCTAGGAACAAAACTAATAATAATTACTGTTATTGTGAGAAAAACTATTGTGAAAAAAATAGTTATAAAAGCATGATGCAGCTTAAATAGCTGACATGCATATGACATGGCCATTTCAAATCCAGTCTCGACATCATCAGTGGCTTCGGTCATGTGCTAATTTATTGCAACTACCAATGGGTACCAAGTTAAACGTTGCTACATACACATTATATAATGTAGGGCTCTGCATGGACTCCAGCCTCCTGGTAGACAAAGCCTATATACTCATGAAAATGAGGCACTAATGAGAAATAATAATGAGGACTATTTACTGGAGAGTCTGCTAAAATGTGCTGTTTTATTTTTTCCTTAGAGCTTGGTCTACCAAACCTGGTGTCGTGTGATCTCATCTCTGATTACATAGTTGTTTCAATACCAGAAACCGTTGTGGACCTAAAAGGAACAGAGTTGGTAAATATTACTTTACAATGGTTTGCACAGTGCTCTGTGTACGCCCACCCTGTGAACCCAACTGGCAGCCAGCAGTCATGTACATGTGAAGATGTGAAAGTGGGTAAATATCTCGGCCCAATCTCAATCATACTGTTGGGCATACCCATATCAAGGACTGCTATCTGTCAGGAGGACCCCCTCCTTCTTGCTCATTTAAAGCGGGGTCCTTGGTGTCGTTCAGTCTTTCAAATCAACCTAGGACATAAGAAATTAGACAGAAGGACACAGTCATTGGAATGCGTTCGACTATTTCATGGAGATGCATCTGGTGCTCCTCCCTTTGACAGTTTTCTATTTTACTATAAATAAAAACTACATACGTCATCTAAAGGGGCATATAATATTAGAAAAAAACTGAATATCTAGCTCAGTAATTGGTCTGTTCTACCGAACTAGCACAATCTTTGGAATGTTATCTACTCATAAAGGGAGGCCACTCAAAGGCGTTGTCCAGCTTTCCGACGCCATCTTTATCACAGTAATACATTAGTAGCAGCATATTCTATTATCTTCATAATCCTAAGCATTATTGTCAAGCATAAGAGAAATCCTGCAGAGTGAGGTGGCTGCCTGAGGATTTATTTCGCCTTTATTAGCCACTAAGCGTACAATGCAGAGAGAAAGGTAAAATAGACTGGAACAAATGGAGGGAATGTTGACCATCATATGTTTATTATTTGACCTCCATCCATCACACCCAGCTTTAACTGAAACCTATCATAGTTGTAAAGCCGACCATCCACAAGGCTTCTAACTCACTGATAACAACCACTTGTGTTACCATTAAAGTGAATGGACCATGCATGGTACCCTCCTGATTGTGCTCTGCATTCCTTGAATGTTTTTATATATTTACACAAATTTGTAGGCAATATGTTTGGTTTAAGTCCCCTTTTTGTTTCTCTTCTAGGTTGCTTCTGCAGTACAATCCCTGCTATCCAGCTGTCCTCACACTCCATGTCTACATGCCCTTCCCTTCCGACAGTACATCGAGGATGGGGTGTACCATGCATTCAGTGACCCTTTTTATTATGATATGGCAAAGCGTAGAAAATATGGCCTGCCCTCGCAGGACCCAGCGGCCATAATTGATTTATATAACTCTGCTATAGCATTACTGGCAGAGGCAGTCTCGTCAACCAGATTGGGAGAGCTGTCCTGGCCTATCAAAGAGTTCTCCTCTTCCAAGGGCAGCTTTGTCATGCCACCTATGAAATGGAATAATTTAGAGCACCTTGCTTGGCTTAAGAAAGCTGTGCTGTCTTTTCAGATTCCGCAGATGGATAAGCCACCCGAGGGAGGTAAGCACCGAATCTTGTGATGCCTTCGTGGTACTTGTAGAAATAAACACTGAACTGCAGGCAGGCCAGACCATAGTTATTAGGATGCCAATCCTGAAGATGGAGTCTTGTGTTGCTGCTTTGCTATGCAGTACACAAGGCACATTGATGGCTATGATTTTGTCCTAAGGTACCTCTGATATACCCCCTTGACCTGCTGGCATGTCTGGATCTGCTCTCTGTAAGTACTGAGGACAAGAATGTCGGTCTCAAATGAGTCCAGATGCTCCAGCCTAGTAGCTCTTTCTAAGTGGAAGGCAGAAGGTGGAGTGAGTTCAGATTCTCAATGCTTGAAATGTTTTCCAGCTAACGTTAATGGTTGCCAGTGTTCATGTGCACAATGTGCTCAAGTTATAGAGGACCAACAGTAAGACTCTTACTTAGAGGTCTGACTGACTATGTCAGAAGTGCAAATTACAGAGCAAGAAATGTATCCTGTCATTAAAGAGGACAAAAACCCACATTTGTAACTAGCATCCCCTGATTTGCTTCCCCTATAGAGAGTACAGTTTGCCAATTTTCACAGCTCCTGCTTCACTCTAATCCCTTTATAATGGCGCCTGTTTTAGCTGTAAAGCTCCGCCTCCTCCACTCATTGCTGTGTGTGACAATGATGTCATTGCCACACCTATGTAATTGCATAGAGGGACAGCAAAAAAAAGTGTTCCAGGACAAGTTGAAAAGTGAAAATATCTATTCTTTTAGTTCTACACTCTAAGAAGGGAGTATCGGCAGTCGTTCAGTGGCTTTTGGTCTACTTTAACTTCACATACCTCATATCCAGCATTAAGAAATGGTTTTGAGACTCGTGACTAGTGGCGCTTCATTTACAAATACAGGTCACTACACACATACTTGATATTATTTTATGTCTGCATGCAAATAACTTTAAAGTGGCCTAGAAAATGCTGCACAGCCATAAATAAGGTCATACACCACTACTACTTACTAAAATGCCTTATTGGTTTGTTAAGGTGATTTTCCTGGCAAAAAATAACTGTATACTCATTGTTTGTCCCCCACAGATGATTGCTCCTAGTTCGGCACTCTTAACTGATTGCTGTATCCAACCGCTGGCCTGAGCATCCATGGTTTCCCGATTCTCAATGGAGTGCTGCCCCTGCCATTAGTCCTGGGGAGCCTGCACACCCTATCCATTCCCTGCAATAGAGGAAGTGTGGCAAGTCTTGACATTTCCCTTACATTGTGGTGAATTGAGAGGCGGAGCCTCATCCAGAATTGGGGAGCTGTAAGCGATCGGCCGGGGGGGTACACAGTGTCACACAGGATTTGGATACAGCAATCGGGTAAGAGCACCAGAATGGGATCTGACGGGGGCTAAAGGTGTATGTAGCGTGTTTTTACAGTATACAGTACGTCCTGCTCCAGATATAATACTTACACTTGGGTAATCCTCCGCCAGATGGCGCTGCACTGCAGAGACACGCAAAACAGGCTCCTCCCGGCCCCTCAAATACCCAGGGACCTCCCACAAATCCCCAGATTTCTCTGCAGTGCCGACTGCGAAGACATGAAGTCTCTCGCAGGTGAGCTGGGCTATTACAGCCTGCGGCCCTGTTGGACTACTCCCACCCATCCTCTTTGTGATGTGCCTCCCAGCCTGGGCTGCGCTGGTCGGGTGAAGGTAGTCAGCACCATGTGTTCTTATGGAGCCACGCTCCACCGCAGTCCCCCACCAAAGGGTAGGCGGTTTAGGCTGATGGTGAGCCTTCAGGGGATGCTCCTCCCGCATCATTGCCCCACGCCCCGTGTAGCGGTGGACCCTGTCCAAAGGGTCGCCATCCTCCCTCATTCCCCCCTTAGCCACGGGGGGAAAGAAAGAGGTGTGTGTGTGTGTGTGTGTGTGTGTATGGCGGTCTCAGTGTATCCTATTACACGCTTATGGTCTTAGTATTGCCCTTTACTGGGAATGGGTGTCAGAGCGGCGCTGTTTGCTTTTTATTTGATATCGGGCGGCGGCGGCGCTGCAGCGTCTCCTTTAGTGTCGTAGTGGCTCTTCTGAAGTAATCCACTCGATCAATTCATTCAAGGTGTCATTCCCCTGCTGTCTATACTGACTACGGGTTTTGGAGCTTCGCGCTCTCCGGGGGGGCGGGGTCCTGGCTTGGCGCGCTCCGCGTCTCAGCCCGCTCTGGCCCGCCCTTCGAGGTTCACTTGGCGCCATTTAATTGCCAGTTGCGCGTGTGGTGAAGGTGGTCCTCCTCCTCCCTTGGTCTGTAAGTGCCCTTGCGGGCGATCTTCATTATTTCTTTTTCTTGAGCATGGCTCTGACATCTTTGTTCCCTTTGTGTCTTTCAGACCGTGGAATCGGGTGGCTTCTCCCGGCCCGGTGTAGCTCCCAGTTAGGCCTATTAAATTTACTCCCACTTCCCCGCGGGTTATTGGGGCATCCAGGGTAGCTTACAGCGTCAATCCCTACTGGCCTATTGTGCCGATTAATCACCATATGGAGGTATCCCAGGATAATGTGACCGGGGTTCCTTCGGGACAAGCCCGGCTGTGTGTAGCTTGTGGGGTCTTACCTATCAGCGGTGACAATGCACGGGTCTGTGTTCCTTGTGCACAGCAGGCGCTTTCGGTTTTTCCCGCCTCTTCTGTGGCTGGGCCTGCACCCTGCCTCACTTCACCTACTCCCCCAAGCCTGAGTCTAACCCCCAATACAAGCTTTCAGGATTCTCATCTTGGTATGGCTACTAGACTGGCCAGTGTTGAAAAATTGCTTGCTAATTCATTAGCGCGTAAGGCCACCGCTAAGAAGCGGCATTTAACCCCTGACTCTGCTCTTTTCCCTACGGAATATGATGAGTTCGGACGAAGGGGAGCTGTTCTCTGACTCGGGGTCATCCGACGAGAAGTCAAGGGGTCATGACGAGTCTGGTTCCGAGCACTGGACCCCGGATGATACTGACAGGCTGCTGGTTCAGATTTTTGAGGTTTTGACCATTTCTCCCCCTGTTGCGGCTCCCAGGCAAAGGGGTGAGCTTTTTCATACTGCTAAGGCTCGTCTGGAATTTCCCGAGCAAACCCATTTCAATAACCTTGTGCTTAAAGAATGGGAACATCCCAGTAGGCTTCCCGGGATCCCTAAGAGTTTGGACAGGAAGTATCCCTTTCCTGCTGACATGGTTAAGTGCTGGTCATCGCCCCCCCGAGGTCGATGCTCCTATTCTAGGGTTGTCCAACACCTCTATTATGCACTCCCCTGACACTACTACGCTGCGGGATTCTGAGGACCGGCGTATTGACCAATTGGCATGCCATGCCTTTGCATTTGGGGGGGCGGCACTGCACCCGGTTTGTGCCTTAGCCATTACGGCTGTGGCGCTCAGGGCCATGGTCAGGAATGCACTCGATGGCCCAGATGAGTTGCCACCTGATACTATTAATGCACTGTCTAACTGTGATGTGTTTGTGAACTTTATCCTGTCGGCATCGGATGATGCTATTAGGATGTGTGCCAGATCTTCCGCCTTGGCGGTAGCTATACGCCGCGCGGTTTGGTTGCGCCAGTGGGCTGCTGACAATGCTGCTAAGAAAGCCCTTACTGGGCTTCCATTTAAGGGGCTGCGCCTGTTTGGGGACCGCCTAGACCTCTTCGCCAAAGGAGGTAAGTTGCCCCAGCGTAGGCGGCAGTCTTGGCCCTTTCGGGGCCAGGGCCCCCTTTCAATCCCCTACCGAGGGGCTAAGCAGGGTAAAGGGGTGTCCTTCGCTGGGTCCCGCGCATTCCTGGCACAGGAACAGAGGACGCCATCCTGGTTCCTCCTGGGGGTCCAAGCCCAAAGCCCCTCCCAAGACCCTTCAGGCATGATGGGGCGCCCTTGCCCGTCAGGGTGGGGGGACGACTGCAGCACTTCGAGCATGTCTGGAGGCGCCACGTCTCAGACCGGTGGATTCAAGAGGTAGTGTCCTCCGGCTACAAGATAGAGTTTGCTGTGCGGCCCCCCACCAGATTCATTGGGTCCCGGATCCCACAGGACCCTGCTGCAGCTCAGGTCTTGATGCTGGCCGTGCAGGGTCTCCTGGATCTAGGGGTCATTTGCAAGGTCCCCTTAAGAGACAGGGGCAAGGGGTTCTATTCCAACCTTTTCACAGTACGCAAGAAGGATGGGTCAGTCAAGAACAGGCACTTTCGCATGAAAACTCTGTGCTCGGCCATCGGCTTTCTGCGCCCAGGGGACTTTATGACGTCCGTAGACTTGAAAGATGCTTACCTTCACGTCCCGGTGTTTCCAGGACACCAAAGGTTTCTCAGATTTGCACTGAAAGATCAGCATTACCAATTTGTGGCCTTGCCATTCGGCCTCACTTCGGCTCCCAGGGTGTTCACCAAGGTGCTGGCAGGGGTGGTGTCCCTGATAAGGTCAAGGGGCATATGCGTGCTACCCTACCTCTACGATATACTCATCACCTCTCGGTCTCTGCAGCAGGCAGAGCTGGACACTCAGCTGGTAGTGTCCACCCTGGAGTCCTTCGGCTGGGTGATCAATCACCCCAAGTCCTCTCTGTCCCCCTCCTCGGTGACTCTGTTCCTGGGAATGATTCTGGATACGGTTCAGTCAAGGATATTCCTTCCTCAACAGAAGGTGGAAGCTCTGACTGCGCAGGCGAAGTTCCTGCTCTCGTGCCCCCAGCCCTCCATCAGGCAGGGAATGCAGCTGGTGGGCCTGATGGTGGCGTGCTTCGAGGCGGTGCCCTTTGCTCAGTTCCATTTGAGGCCTCTGCAGCTTCACCTTCTGTCAGTGTGGGACAAGAACCCAGCATCCTTGGACGGGGTCTGTGTGCTTCCCCCCTTGGTCAGACAGTCCCTTGCCTGGTGGTTGGACCACAGGAACTTGATAAGGGGCAGGTCCTTTCTGGCCCCCTCCTGGGAGACGGTCACAACGGATGCCAGTCTGTCAGGTTGGGGGGGATTCTGGAAGTCCCTGCGCTTCCAGGGGAGGTGGGGCCCTCAGGAGGCCCATTTACCCATCAACATTCTGGAATTACGGGCAGTCAGGTTGGTACTGGAGCGGTTGACCCACCACCTGAAGGGTCTATCGGTGCAGGTGCGCTCAGACAACAGGACGACGGTTGCCTACATCAACCATCAGGGAGAGACCCGGAGCAAGGGTGCCCTCCAGGAGGTGTCTCGGATTCTGACATGGGCGGAGGCCAATGTCCAATGCATTTCGGCTGTGTACATCCTGGGGGCAGAGAATCTGCTAGCAGACGCTCTGAGCAGGGGGACGTCCCGTCAGGGGGAGTGGTCCCTCTGCAACAGGGTATTCCAGTCCCTGTGTCACCATTGAGGTCTACCGGATGTGGACCTGTTGGCATCCCATCACAATCACAAGCTCCCGGCCTTCGTTTCCCTGTCTCAGGATCCTCTGGCCTTGGCCACGGATGCTCTGTCCATGTCATTGAAGGAGTTTCGGCTCCTGTATGTATTTCCACCATTCCCCCTTCTGGGCAGGGTTCTGCGCAAGATTGCTCTGGAAGGGGTACCTGTGATTCTAGTGGCCCCCAGGTGGCCAAGAAGAGTGTGGTTCGCAGACGTGGTACAAATGGCAGTAGACCAGTACGACCTGCCAGGGGCACCAGATCTGCTCACTCAGGGCTCCTTACGCCATCCCAATTTACAAACTCTGGCTTTGACGGCCTGGCTGCTGAAACCTCCATCTTGATGGAGAAAGGTTTGTCTACCTCGGTGGTGGGTACTATGGTACAGGCTAGGAAGAAGACTTCTTCTGCTATCTATTATAGAGTATGGCGTACCTACATTGACTGGTGTGAATCTAGGTCTCTTCCCTGTAGGGAGTTTTCAGTCCCTAGGGTTCTGGAGGTCTTACAGCATGGTTTGGAGTTAGGTCTAAAACTCAGTACCCTGAAGGATCAAGTTTCTGCCCTGTCCGTCTTCTTTCAGAAGTCCTTTGCTCAGCATCATTTGGTTAGGACCTTCTTTCAGGGGGTCACTCATGTGCGTCCCCCTCGTAAACCTATGGTCCCTGTTTGGGATTTTAACTTGGTTTTATCTGCCTTGCAGGGTGCTCCCTTTGAGCCTATTCATGATGCTGCTCTGGCTGTTCTTACTCTCAAGGTTGTCTTTTTGGTGGCTATTACTTCGGTTAGGCGTGTGTCTGAGCTGGCTGCTCTGTCTATTCAGCCTCCGTACTATGAGAGACACCAGGACAAGGTGGTGTTCCACTTCAAGCCGGATTTTCAGCCTAAGGTGGTGTCTACTTTTCATTTGAATCAGGATATCGTTCTTCCTTCATTGTGTCCCAATCCTAGCAACGATAAGGAAAGGGTTCTGCATTCCTTGGACGTGGTCAGCTGTTTGAAGTATTACCCGGTAGTCACTGCGGCTTTCAGGAAGACTGATGCTCTCTTCGTTGTGCCTTCCGGGCCTAGGAAGGGTTTGGCTCCCGCCAAGTCTACTATTAGCAAATGGATCCGTCGGGCTGTGATTCAGGCCTATTCTGCTAAGGGAAAGAGTCCTCCCTTCCGCCTTACTGCTCATTCTACTCGTGCTATTGGTGCCTCTTGGGCCTTCCAGCAATAGGCTTCTGTTGAACAAGTTTGCAAGGCCGCTACTTGGTCTTCTGTTCATACCTTTTCAAAGTTTTACAAGGTTGATGTTAGGGCCTCAGCTGATGCTGTGTTTGGCCGCAAGGTTTTGCAGGCGGCAGTGGTTTGAACTGCCTGCTGTTACCTTTTTGTTGGGGATCCCACCCTACTTTATGGACACTGCTATTGGATGTCCCAAGTGTAAGTATTATATCTGGAGCAGGACGTACTGTATACTTAGAATAATACAATTCTGTGAAGTACTCACCTGTAGAATTGGTATTATACGTATACAGTACGTCCTGCTCAACCCCACCCTGGTTTTTGCATTTTTCTGGATCCCCTGTATGGTGATTGTTATCTTTGTTATAGTTACCTGTTTTTGGTGGTTAAATTCTCCCGGCTTCTTGTTCACTGCTTTTCAATGCTGGGGATTTGTGGGAGGTCCCCGGGTATTTGAGGGTCCGGGAGGAGCCTCTTTTGCGTGTCTCTGCAGTGCAGCGCCATCTGGCGGAGGATTACCCAAGTGTAAGTATTATATCTGGAGCAGGACGTACTGTATACGTAGAATACCAATTCTACAGGTGAGTACTTCACAGAATTGTATTTTTTTTTTGCCTGGTTAATGGCTTTAAGCTGTGATTTTTGGGGGTTTTACACTTTCCTTTTTGATTTTCTTATAGCTCCATGGCGTCCTGTCTGCTCCATGATCAGTGGTTACGTCTCTCAGATCCCTGTTTCTTCAAAAGCTCTGCCCGTTTTGGAATCTGAAGTACAAATGCTTCTTGAAGGTGTATCGAAACATTGCCTTGATCAGAAAGAAGATGAGGCGACCTGTCTAGACACTTTTGTGCACAACGTTCCTTGGGATGATTTAATAGCACTTTGTATCAATCACAAGCTAAGAGACTGGGCTCCGCCTCTAAATGCACCTATTAAAGGTAATGCTTTATGTACTGCAATTTTCATTTTGTTTGTTTTTACATTAGGGATGATGAGACATGATATGGTACTTCAGACTGTTGCAGACAGGTGCTCTAAATGTATGATTCATGTGCTCTAGGCTGTGCTAGATTCAGGGTCCCCAACGTTTCAGACCTTGAGAGATGCATTCAGCATGGAGAGTCTTCAGCCACAGGACCAGTATGCTAGAGCATACAAATAATCCAAATGCATACATGACTTACAGTTAGCTTTTAATACCAAGCTAGACATTCTCTATCCTGGATAACATTGCACCTGGATAATAAGCTTTCTAACAGACAGGAGTCAGAAGGTGAAAGTTGCGTCCAGTATTGTCAGGATGGAAGACCATTAACACTGGTTGTGTTTTCACTTCTTCAGTTGAGTCAGTAGATGTTTTGAACTTTTAGACACCAGGACAATTGGGCTTATTCACAATAATGAGGAAAAGCCCATATTGGACCTTTAGTGTGAAGCCCTCCTGCTTCCTTACCATAGCTATATATGGGGAAGAGGTTAATATATTTGAGGAATTAAAGTTTCTTAGATGTATACTCTCTAAGAACCTGAAATGGGAGAAAACATTCCTAAAGAAGCCCCAACAAGGACTCTCTTAAGCTGCTTTAGAAAGTTTGGCTTGCCTCAGAAGATACTGGCCCTTTCCTTAGCCCAGTCAGTCCTATTTTATAGGGATTTTTCATTGCAACAAATAAACAGCAGTTAATCTTGCCACTTCCTTATCTGCTCCTCCAGCTCTACCCTGCCAATGTGGGCTACTAATACTAGCTTGAGTAGCCCAGACCACGCCCTCTCTGTATTGGTGGCTTGAATGGCGCTCTCAGAGCTGCCATTCAAGCCTAGCTAACCCCTCGCTGCAACCCCCCCCCCTCCTGCCTCCTCCTAACAAGCGTACTCCCAGTGCTGACATCTTACAGACCCTGTTCACTATGCTGATTTTTATGCAGCTTCGCAGCTCCAAGGGTCATCCCCACTTGCTTCAGAAGAGAAATGCTAAGTTGCAAACGTAGCCCGACACAGTAGGCTAACAATTGCCTTTGCCTGCTGTATCACTATGGGGTCTGATATAGGGGTGTCAAAAAGTACTTACAAAAGACCATTAGATTGGAAGAAAAGATCATTGGTTCATGACCTATACGTGACAAGGATTAAAGTGGACCAACAGGCAAAAATGCCTTAAGCCAGACCAAAATAACAAAGAGTGCCCTCCCCAGGGAAATTTAGATTGCTGCACATATTACCTTTCTCCAAATCCTGTTGTGGTAAATCTTAAAAACAAAATGGTGGCTCATGGATGTGCAGGCCGTCTGCAAACAGGAAGTGATGCTGGGTTTCCTGTTACTGTGCATTGTCAGTTATGTCAGTTGAGGCCAGGCAGCAGCATGGCTGGAGATGCTGGGAGAGGAACCTACAAAATGGCCTCTACCTTTCTTTTCCAACTGTGCCAGGCTGTTGGTCTAGTTTTAAGACCACGATGCTAAGGCTTGTTACTACACAGCCAAGGAATGCCAGCTTTCGAGCATTTTCATCAGGACCCCACTTTACTTTATTGCAGGACTAGCTGATTTCAAAAGAGTTTCTTCTCTCTGGTCATAGAGTACTAAGACCTGTATAAATCTCTTCTGAAAATATTGAGTCTGGAAGACGCCTTGAAAGCTGTCTACCTTACCACCATTAAAGTAGACCAACGGTCAAAAATTACTTGAACCGGACCTTCAGCTTGATTTAATGAAAAGCCCAAACCCTTAAACTATTCCCCAGCCTCTAAAATGAATATATTTTACGTTTTTAGTCACTTTTTATTCTTCCCCCCACCGAGCTGCAACTCTGTTCAGGACTCTACGGGGGTGGCGGGGGCGGTCCTCAGGCGCCAGTGTATTCGCACCTTCTTGCGGGGGGCGGGGCCGCGAGATGAGGCATATCGCGTCATCGTCTCGCGGCCCGCCCCTCGAGGTTCGCATCGGCGCCATCTTCCCGCACGTGCGGTTGCTGCTCAAGGGGGTATCGTTGTGACTGCCCTGGTCTGCTGCAGGACGTCTTTGATCTCTCCTCGGGCCGCTGTGGTGCTGCGGACGCTATTCTCATTATTTGGTCCCTGAGTTGATTTCTCTTCTATAGGAACACTGTTGCATGCGCTGTGGAATGCTCATTTGTTCACATTTATGTCTTTTAGACGGGCTAGAGTGTTGTGGTTTCTTCCGGTTCCATACCTCCCCCCCCCCCCCCCCCCCCCCCCGCAGGGCATCCCTTGGAGGCATCCCGGGTAGGGTCTGTTAGCCCTTATACCGTGCTGGCCGATTGTGCCTTATTGAGAATCACCATATGGAGGCTTCTGGGGATAGCGAGCTTGGGGGCCCTTCGGGGCAAGCTCAGCTGTGTCTCAAGTGCGGGGCATCCCCTCTGAGTGGGGGCGGCGCGTTTTGTGTCCCGTGCGCCCAGAGGGTCATTGCAGAACAGGCTGGGCTGAGCGCCTCTCTACCCAGCCCTGCCATCCTTGCAGCTTCCCCTACTCCCCCACGGCTGCACTTAGCGCCCAGTGAGGGGGAAACCAGCAGGGGGTCTCATTTGGACCTGGCGCTGCGTGTGGCCAGCATCGAGCGGCAACTGGCCTGTCCGGCAGCGGGCAAGGTCTCTGGCAAAAAGAGGCACCTTGAATCAGACTTGACCCTCTTTGCCAATGGGGAAGAGGTCTTTGATTCCTTTGGCGGCCGTGCCTCCTTGGAGGGGGAATTGTTCCCGGATTCGGACTCCTCCGGGGATTGTCAGGGAGAGTACGATAGTGATTTGGGGTCGTCCTCTGACGAGAATCCTTGGCTCCCTGATGATACCAATAAGATTTTGGCAGCTGTTTTCGATACTTTACACATTGCCCCCCCTAAGGCGGCTAAGAAAAAGCAGGGTGAGCTTTTCCGCCCTGACAAGCAACGCTTGGAGTTCCCGGTGCAGGGTCACATTTCCTATATGGTCCTCAAGGAGTGGGAACGCCCCAACAGGTTACCCTCGGTGCCCAAGGGGCTGGATAGAAGGTATCCCTTTTCGGCTGATTTGGTTCGCTGCTGGTCGTCCCTACCCCCCCCCCCCGAACCACTGTCCAACACTTCAGTCATGCCGTCTCCCGACACAACCACCTTGTGCGATAACGCCGATTGGCGTATGGATCAGCTTGCTTGTCATGCCTTCACCTTTGTAGGGACTGGCTTGCGTCCGGTCTGCGCCGTGGCTATTGTGGCCATTGCTATTAAGAAGGTCAGGCGCCTTGCTGAGGCGGCCCAGTCTCGCAAGAGGGCGGAGGATTACAAGGACCTGTTGCTTTGTTCTGACTTCATTGCCTTTGTGCTGTCTGCCATGGATGATGCCGTCTGGCTTGGTGGTAGGGCCTCGGCCTTGTTGGTCACTATGCGTCGGTCTGTCTGGTTACGTCAGTGGGCGGCTGACACTGCCGCTAAGAAGTCTCTCACTGGGCTTCCCTTCACTGGACTCCCATCTCTTCGGTGAGCATCTTGATGCTCTGACCAAAGATGGTAGGCTCCCCCAACATAGAAAGCAGGTTCTGCCCTTTCAGGGATCCTCTTCCTTTCGCCCATCCCGGGGAGGTCGTGGAACCTCCTTCTCGGGTAACCGCAGAGACTCTTGGGGTCGAGGCAGATCCCGTGGTCGCCCCGGTCTCTCCTGGGGATCCAAGCTCAAACCTCCCCCCAAGGCCCCTCAGGCATGAGGTGGCGCCCTCACCCATCCGGGTGGGGGGATGGCTTCGGCTTTTTGCTCACGTCTGGAGGATACGCGTCTCGGACCGGTGGATTCAGGAGGTGGTTTCCTCAAGTTACAAGATAGAGTTTGCAGCCTGGCCGCCCCCAAGATTTCTACGGTCCTGGATCTCGCAAAACCCTGTGACAGCTCAGGGCCTGAGGTTGGCTGTCTGTCTTCTGGCATCTGGAGTGGTCTGTTCGGTGCCTCCTCGGGAACAGGGTCGGGGGTACTACTCCAACCTGTTCACGGTGCCCAAGAAGGACGGCTCCCTGAGCCCATCTTGGATCTAAAGGGTCTCAACAAATTTGTCAATTTCAAGCATTTCCGCATGGAGACCCAACGCTTGGCTGTAAGTTCTCTTCGGCCGGGCGACTTCATGACTACGGTGGACATCAAGGATGCTCGCCTTTACGTTCCGATCTACCTAGGTCATCAGAGGTTCTTGAGGTTCGCTCTGGGGGATCAACACTACCAGTTTGTGGCCTTGCCGTTCGGTATCACCTAGACCCCTCGGGTGTTCACCAAGGTTCTGGCGGGTGTCATGGCTCTACTGAGGAGTCGGGGCATTCTTCCTTACCTGGACGACCTATTGATTGCTGCTCCATCTCTTCATCGGGCCGAGAAGGACACGCAGGTGGTAACGTCCACTCTCGAGTCATTCGGCTGGGTGATCAATTATGCCAAGTCTTCACTATCTCCGTGATGAGGTCCTTCCTGGGCATGACGCTGGATACTTCTCAGGTCAAGGTTTTTCTTCGTCAGCAGAAGGTGGAGGGGATTCAGATGCAGGCGCGGGTCCTGCAGTCGTGTCCTCGTCCCTCCATCCGGCTGCGGATGCAGTTAGTGGGCCTCATGGTGTCATGCTTCGAGGCAGTTCCCTTTGCCCAGTTCCACATGAGACCTCTTCAGTTACATCTCCTGTCTGTTTGGGATCAGAATCAGGAGTCCTTGAAGCAGGAATTTGCTCTGTCGCCTCTGGCCAGGCAGTCCCTCTCTTGGTGGCTTGACTCGAGGAATCTTCTAGTGGGCAGGTCCTTTCTGCCTCGGTGCTGGGAGATTGTCACCACGAACGCCAGTCTGACCGGTTGGGGGGGGGGGGGGGGGAGTTTGGCAATCGCTGAAGTTCCAGGGCCAGTGTGGCCCTCAGGAGGCTCACGCGCCCATCAATCTTCTGGAGTTTAGAGCGATCAGGTTGGTGGTTCTCAGTCTGACTTCACATCTACGGGGCCGGGCGGTCCAGGTCCAATCGGACAGCTGTTGCTTACATCAATCATCAGAGCGGGACTCGGAGCAAACGAGCTCTCGAAGAGGTTTCCCTGATCCTGTCTTGGACAGAGGAGAATGTTCCCTACATCTCTGCGGTTTACATCCCGGGGGGTGGAGAACCAGGAGGCGGACTCCCTGAGCAGGGGGGCGTCTCGCCTGGGGGAGTGGTCCCTCAGCATCAAGATCTTTCATGCCCTGTGTTGCCGTTGGGGTCAGCCGGACGTGGACCTGTTTGCGTCCTGTCACAATCACAAGCTTCAAAGATTTGTCTCCCTGTCAAGAGATCCTCTAGCCTTCGCCACGGACGCGCTAGCAATTCCTTGGGCGGCGTTCCGACTACTTTACGCGTTTCCTCCCTTTCCTCTGTTGGGTCGTGTGCTGCTCAAGATAGCCCAGGAGGGGGTACCGTCCATCTTGGTGGCCCCCCGATGGCCGAGGAGGGTATGGTTCGCGAACGTCATCCAGATGGAGGTGGATCAGTTCGTAATGCCTGACGATACAGAGCTCCTCATTCAGGGAGAGCTGCGCTATCTCAATTTACAAACGCTGGCTTTGACGGCTTGGCTGCTGAAACCTCCATCCTGATGAGTAAGGGGCTGCCGGCTTCAGTTGTCAATACTTTGATTCAGGCTCGGAAGAAATCCTTGTCTATGATTTACTACAGAGTCTGGCATGCTTATATTACTTGGTGCGAGTCTAAGTCTTTTCCCTGTCATACTTTTTCCATTCCGAGGATTCTGGAATTTTTACAACATGGTCTGGAGTCGGGTTTACAACTCTCAAGGGACAGGTTTCAGTCTGGCAATTTTCTTCCATAGATCCTTCGCCAATCATAGGCTTGTCAACTTTTTTCCAGGGAGTTACTCGTGTCCGTCCGCTGCGTAAGCCTCTGCTACCGGTTTGGGATTTGAATTTGGTGCTTTCTGCTCTCCAGGGTCCCCCCTTCTTGAGCCCCTGCATGATGTGGCTCTGTCCATTCTTACTATTAAGGTGGCCTTTTTGGTTGCTATCACTTTGGTGCGTCGTGCATCTGAGCTGGTGGGGCTTTCTATGAAACCCCCTTATTTTGAGCGGCATCAGGATAAGGTGGTGTTCTGTCTTAAACCGGAATTTTTGCCTAAGGTTGTCTCTGCCTTTCATCTCAATGAGGACATTGTTTTGCCTTCCTTGTGTCCTGCCCCTTCTAATTCTAAGAAATGGACCCTTCATTCTCTGGATGTGGTTAGGGCGCTCAAGTTTTATTTTGTCGCCACTGAGTCTTTTCGGAAGTCTGATTCGCTGTTTGTTCTTCCTGCCGGTTCTAGGAAGGGCTTGCCTCCAGCCATATCCACGATCAGCAAGTGGATCAGGCAGGCAGTGGTGCAGGCTTACTTTGCTAAAGGGAAGGAACCTCCCTTCCGTGTCACTGCTCACTCTACTAGGGCTATTGGTGCTTCGTGGGCTTTTCAGCACCAGGCTTCTGTTGAACAGGTTTGTAAGGCCGCTACTTGGTTTTCAGTTCATACTTTTTTAAAGTTTTACAAGGTTGATGTTAGGGCCTCAGCTGATGCTGTATTTGGCCGCAAGGTGCTTCAGGCAGTAGTGGCTTGAACTGCCTGCCGTTGCTCACTGGGGATCCCACCCTACTTTTCATGGACACTGCTGTTGGATGTCCCAGACGTAATGATTGAAATGAACAAGCCGTGCTGTACACAAGGAAAGTGTTCCTCTTAGTGGGGATGTGTATTTGTTACCATGGTTTTGTCTCCCGGCTTCTTGCATTACTGGTTTTAAACACTGGGAGCCTCTGAGTGATTCCTGGCCTTTTATTGGGCCGGGAGGAGCCACAAGTCTTTCTGCAGTCAACTGCGCCACCTTGTAGCGGAATACCCAGACGTAATGATTGAAATGTAAAGTAAAAAAGGTAAAAACAATTCTACAGGTGAGTAATCACAGAATTGTATTTTTAATGTGGGCAATCTGTATGTACAGGGTGTGGGAAACATGTAAGATATGCTGTTATTCAGGGTGAAGGCGCACTTTAAACCAGACCAACACAACAAACAGTGCTCATATACATCCCTCCCCGGGGCAATTTAGATGTCTGCACATAAAAATTCATTTATTCTAAGTATGTCACACACCCCGCTTCAAGACATTCATTACATGTGGGTATACTGACCTGTAGATGGCGATCTTGCAGAGATAACAAGAGGAAGGATCCTCCAGCCCATAAATACCTGGGACCTCCCACTCTTTCCCCAGTCTTTCATCTCTGCAGTGGCGAGCAAGTCAGAAGATGTCTCCTCCTTGCTGGTAGCCGGGATGGCTCCCGGCCTTCTTTTCTTCTATTCCTGCCCGGATCCCCTTATTTAAATTCCTGCCTCCCAGCCTAGGCTGCTGGTCTGGGCAAAGGTAGTTGGCACCCCTGGTGCTTAGGAGCCGTGAGACCCCATAACAAGGGGTAGGCGGCTGTCCGGGTTGGTGATCCCGGTTTGGGATGCCCCGTCCCTTGGCCCTACCCTGGCATGGATTCCCCCTATCCCG
This sequence comes from Gastrophryne carolinensis, assembly GCA_027917425.1. Taxonomy (NCBI): domain Eukaryota; kingdom Metazoa; phylum Chordata; class Amphibia; order Anura; family Microhylidae; genus Gastrophryne; species Gastrophryne carolinensis. The sequence continues at coordinate 188,413,635 of CM051240.1, forward strand.
GATACCCTTAGAGGGGGGGGGGTGGGGGTGTGGGCCGGGTCCCTTATGGATTTCACTTCTTTATTGTGCGCGTGTGTGTGAGTTTGCTTCACTGTGTGTGTGTGTCTTTTACTTTTGCTGGCGCCGGCGTGCTGCTAATGGCGGCGGTTAGCCCATGAGGTCCTCTCCTCTGGGCAGGGCCGGGCGCTCGCGCACGCCCACGGCCCGCCCCCGTGCTGCGGGCGCGTTTGTCATTTCTCGGCTTATGGCTGGGAGGGGCGGGGCTGGGGGCCAACCGCGCCCGCCCTCCCTTTTCCTACTGCACATTGCGGTCTTCATTGTGCCTGGACGTGTGGTTCTGTGGGTCTGGTGAGTGGCCTGATGGCCATCAGCTTCAGCTGTCTTTTAACCCTTTATACTTGCATGGTCTGAGCGTGTGCTTGTCTTTGTGTTCCAGGTGGACCATTCAGCATATTAAAGGGGGGTTCTCCCGGTCCAAGCGGTCCCTGGTTAAAATTTTAGCTGGCTTAAAATCCTCCCACTCGGGACTTAAAGGGGCATCCCGGGTTGCATTATTGCATAATTCCCAAAAAGAGCATTGTACACATATATTTGTACATATATTATTTAAAAAAATCACCATATGGAGGCTTCTCCGGATACTGGGCTTGGGGCAATCCAGGCTGTGTTTGGGGTGTGGGGTATCCCTTTTGGGGGATGATGTATTTCTATGTGTACCCTGTGTGCAGCGGTTTATTACGTGGCAGACCGGATCTCAGGCGTCTGGTTCTGCGCCGCCAGTCTCCTCCCCGTCTCCCCCTCGCTTGACACGTGCTTGTGATGTGGTCGTTAGCGGGGAGTCGCAATCTGAGGTGTGTGCCAGATTGGCCAATCTTGAAAAATTGTTTTCCAGTGCCGTCGCAAAGAAGGCCACGGCAAAGAGAAAACATTTGTATTCGGCTGCGCAGGCCTTTGAGAGGGAGGACTTTGACTCCCTGGATTGGTCTGATTGTTCCCCGCGTGAGGAAGGGGAGCTGTATGAGGAGTCTGAGGATTCCGACGATCAGCAGTTTGTGCGCGCTGATACCGAGCAGGGCCAGGGGGATTCCTCGATTACCTCTAGGGTCCTGGCTCATATGTTTGAGGTCCTGGCTATTTCTCCCCCAGAGGCGGCTCCTCCGCTGAAGCCCCGTTTGGAATTTCCTTATCAAAAGCATTTTGATGGTATCATTCGCAAGGAATGGGAGAGGCTGCCGCCTCCGGGTTGGGACAAGAAATATCCCTTTCCGGCGGACGCGGTAAAGCCCTGGTCGCCCCCCCGAGGTGGATGCTCCTGTTTTGGGGTTGTCCAGCTCCGCAGTCCTCCATTCTCCAGAGTGCACTACCCTCAAGGAGGTGAGGATAAACGCATTGACCAGATGGCTTGTCATGGTTTTGCTAGTGTTGGATTGGCCTTGCGGACGGTTTGTGTTTCTGCGCTTGTATTGGTGGCTGCCAGGTCGGTTGTTAGAGGATTATTGACTTCTTCCGGGCTTGAACCGCCTATTGAGGAATTTCCCAACCTTAAACGCTGTGAGTTATTTTTGTCCTTTGTGCTGTCCGCCCTGGATGACACATTGGTGATGTGTAGCAGAGCTACGGCCCTGCTTGTGGCTATCCGCCGGTCGGTTTGGTTACGTCAGTGGGGCGGCTGATTTTGTGTCCAAAAAGTCGCTCACGGCCCTTCCCTTCGTGGGACTGCGGCTCTTTGGAGAAAAATTGGATTCGGTGGCAAAGGGAGGTAGGTTACCTCAGCGTAAGAAGAAGCTTCGCCCTTTTCGGGGGGGGGGGGCGGCTTCCTTCTCTCAGTCCTTTCGTGGGGCTAGAGTTGGCAGGGGTTTGGCCTTCCGTTCGTCCAGAGGTGATTCCTGGCCTAGGGGCAGGGGTTGGGCCCGTCCAGGACACAGTTGGGGCTCCAAGCCTAGAGCCGCTGCCAAGTCGGCTCAGCAATGAGGGGGCGCCCTCACCCTTTGGGTGGGGGGACGGTTGCAACTCTTCTCCCAGGTCTGGGTCCAAGTGGTCTCGGACAGGTGGATTCAGGAACTGGTGTCTTCCGGTTACAAGCTGGAGTTCGAGTTCCGGCCCCCTCTCAGATTCTTCAGGTCTCGGGTGCCGTCAGATCATCTGGCCGCCCAGGGGCGGCAGTTGCAAGTCTCGCGGGCATGGCTGTCATCTGTCCGGTGCCCCTTTCAGATCGGGGCCTGGGCTTCTATTCCAATTTGTTCACGGTGCCCAAGAAGGACGGTTCCGTTCGTCCTATTCTGGATCTGAAGTTGCTCAACATGTTTGTCCGTCCCCGGAAGTTCCGTATGGAAAATCTGCGCTCAGCCATCCATTCACTTTGTCAGGGGGACTTCATGACGTCCATAGACATCAAGGATGCTTACCTGCATATTCCAATATTTCTGGCACACCAGAGATTCCTCAGGTTTGTCGTGGACAATCAGCATTTTCAGTTTGTGGCTCTTCCGTTTGGCCTTACCTCGGCTCCAAAGGTTTTTACCAAAGTGTTGGCAGGAGTGATGGCCATCCTCAGAGCCAGGGGTATCCGCATCGTGCCCTATCTGGACGATCTTCTCATCATGGCGTCTTCCCTAAGTCAGGCGCAGCTGGATACCGGGACTGTGGTGTCCACTCTGTAGAGTTTCCGGTTGGGTGATCAACTATCCCAAGCCCTGCCTTACTCCCTCCAGGGTGGTGGAGTTCCTGGGAATGTCGCTGGATACTTCTCAGGCCAGGGTGTTTCTCCCCCGAGCCAAGGTTCTTCTGATTCAGGAATTGACTCAGCGTCTCCTATCCATCCCCCGCCCGTCCATCCGTCTAGGGATGCGACTGGTGGGATTGATGGTGGCGTCGTTCGAGGCGGTTCCCTTTGCCCAGTTTCACACAAGGACGCTCCAGCTCCATCTCTTGGCAGCCTGGGATGGGTCCCCGTTGTCATTGGATCAGTCCTTTCTGGTGTCCCCCCGGGTGCTGCGTTCCCTTCGGTGGTGGCTGAAACCGAGCAATATGACGAGGGGCAGGTCCTTTCTGACCCCTCGTTGGGAGACGGTCACCACGGATGCCAGCGTGTCAGGTTGGGGGGGATTTTGGAAGGATCTTCAGTTTCAGGGGCTGTGGGGGCCTCAGGAGGCTCACAACCCCATCAATGTTCTGGAGCTGAGAGCCATCAGGTTGGTTCTGGCTCGCTTGACTCCTCAGTTACGGGGACTACCGGTTCAGGTTCGGTCGGACAATCGGACGGCGGTCGCCTACATCAATCACCAGGGAGGGACTCGCAGCAGGAGTGCCCTCAGGGAAGTGTCCTTGATCCTTGCTTGGGCAGAGAGCAATGTCCCATGCATCTCGGCGGTGTACATTCCGGGAGTGGAGAACACGGAAGCGGACTGAGCAGGTCATCTCGCCGGGGGGAATGGTCGCTCAGCCCCAAGGTGTTTCGGTCGCTTTGCCACCGGTGGGGTACTCCGGAGGTGGACCTCTTTGCCTCTCGTCACAATCACAAGCTTCCAGCATTTGTGTCTCTCTCGCGGGATCCGCTGGCTCTGGCAGCAATCCTGGTGGCTCCAAGGTGGCCAAGACAGGTTTGGTTCGCAGACGTGGTAAGGTTGGCAGAGAATCAGTTAGACCTGCCCCTTCTGCCGGATCTGATCACTCAGGGTCCACTGCTCTACCCCAATTTACCAACGCTGGCTTTGACGGCGTTGTTGCTGAAACCTCCATCTTGAGGGAGGAAGGTCTTTCTGATGCTGTCATTCAGACTAGAAGGGCTAGAAAGCAGTCGTCCTCCGCCATCTATTATAGGACTTGGAGATCTTATATTGATTGGTGTGAGGTTATGGCCTTGCCTTGCAGGGTGTTTTCTATCCCTAGGGTCTTGGAATTTCTGCAACATGGTCTGGACCAAGGTTTGCAGCTTAGTACGCTGAAAGGGCAGGTTTCTGCCCTGGCGGTTTTCTTTCAAAAGTCTTTTGCTCTTCACCCTCTGGTTAAGACTTTTTTCCAGGGGGTTACGCATGTGCGGCCTCCTAGGAAGCCTTTGCTCCCAGTTTGGGATTTGAATTTGGTTTTTTCTGCCTTGCAGGGTCCGCCTTTTGAACCTTTGCAGCATATTGCACTTTCTACGCTTACTCAGAAGGTTGTGTTTCTCGTTGCCATCACTTCCGTTCGGCGTGTATCGGAGTTGGCTGCCTTGTCCATTCAGGCCCCTTACTTTGAGAGGCATCAGGACAAGGTTGTTTTCCGCTTCAAGCCAGATTTCCTTAAGGTGGTCTCTGCTTTTCATTTGAATCAGGATATTGTTCTTCCCTCCTTTTGTCCTAAGCCTAGCAATGACAAGGAGAGGGTTTTGCATTCTTTGGATGTGGTTCGCTGTGTGAAGTACTATTTGGTGGCTACTTCTCCTTTTCGTAGGACTGAAGCCCTTTTTGTGGTGCCCTCTGGGCCTAGGAAGGGTTTGGCTCCTGCCAAGTCTTCCATTAGTAAATGGATTCGCCAGGCCATTGTTGCGGCCTATTCTGCCAAGGGGAAGGTTCCCCCTTTTCGTGTTACTGCTCATGCTGTTGGGGCGTCCTGGGCTTTCCAGCACCAGGCTTCTGTTGAGCAGGTTTGTAAGGCTGCTACTTGGTCTTCGGGTTCACACTTTTTCCAAGTTTTACAAGGTTGATGTTCGGGCCTCAGTGGATGCTGTTTTTGGCCGCAAAGTTCTGCAAGCTGCAGTGGTTTAAGTTGTGCCTTGTTGTCTTGTTTTTGGATCCCCACCCTTTATGGAGACTGCTATTGGATGTCCCACATGTAATGAATGTCTTGAAGCGGGGTGTGTGACATACTTAGAATAATACCATTTTGTGAATACTCACCTGTAAAATGGGTATTATAAGTATGTCACACACCCCGCTTCACCCTGCCCTTTGTATTCTGGATCCTTTATATGGTGAACCTTTGTTAGTTTTGATTGGCTTTCCTGGTCCCTTGATCTTACTGCTATCTTTATACTGGGGAATGAGTGGGAGGTCCCAGGTATTTATGTGCCGGGAGCGTCCTTCCTTTTTTTGTTATCTCTGCAAGATCGCCATCTACAGGTCAGTATACCCACATGTAATGAATGTCTTGAAGCGGGGTGTGTGACTTATAATACCCATTTTACAGGTCAGTATTCACAAAATGGTATTACCTTTATCTAACTCTTGCTGGGGGTCAATTTTAAAAACAAGATGGCGACTCATGTATTTGCAGGCTGCCTGCAATCACGGAGTGATATTGGGCTTCCTGTTACTGTGCATTGTCAGTTGGGAAAGGAAGCTCCAACATGGCCGCCACCTTTCTTTTCCAGCTGTGCCAGGCTGTTGGTCTGGTTTAATTGCGCAGCAGCAGCCTCGGCTATTTCTCCGGCCATAAGCAGTCAGAACCTGACGACCTTTCTGCTTCTCTAAAGCATTATGTGGGACTGGTGGGAGCAAAGTATTGCAATTTTCTCTGCTAAACCCCCTTTCCTTCTTCTCGTCCCTCCCTTCCTCAAGACAACTGGCCTTCCTATATGTGTTAGTGTCCAGAAGAGTTATTTGCTCTTCTGAAAGTTCCCCATCTTACTTGCTTGTTTTATATAAAATTCCTTAAATGAAAACCGTAAGCACAAGTGAGCAGTAAGCAAGAAATAATGGTTCTAACCTTACCGTATGATTTTTTTTTTCCTATAGACATTGTAGAGGACCTATATGTATATTTCTTTGAAAGCGATTTGGAAAATTTTCGATTGCCTGAAACCTGGCTTAAGGCCAGTCTAAGCACAGATAAAGATATACTAGCAGCTGCTGAAAGGTGAGTGAAGAAAGCCACTAAGCCATTTTATAATACATTTTTTGTAGTTTAAAACAAGAAAATCCCTTTGGGGGCAGCCAGTTGCATGGTGGGTGTCTGCAGCGTGGGTATCTGTAACTATATACTATTTCCTACTTGCCATTTATTACTTTCTGATAAGTATTATGTACAATGCTATGACTTATTTTGTTAGATGTAAATGGCAAAATGTTTTAAAGTGCCACTATACCCATATAATAATCACTTCCACATTCATGAGTGTCTGGCAATTGTGTGACTACCGGTGACCAATCTGGATTTTACAGTGGGCTTGCACTTCAAACCTAATTGGTTTCTGTAGGTCACATGATTATCTGCCTACACCATGAATAAGAAATTGGTGACTGGAGTATAGTGCTGCTTTAAATAAAAATTAGAAGCAGAATTACAAAGCTTTGATAATAGGAGTTTATTTTAGGCCAATTTTATAATCATGGGGATGTTCTGTAAGGTGTGTGTGGGGGGGCTATTTATGGTTATTAATTATTATTAATGTAAAACAAAACCTTATCTCCTTTTACACACTTCCACTGATCACTCCTTGTCAGGCGATCTGACACTTAACGCATCACCTGATCTAAGACCTGCACCGTCCAGCCTGATCTTCTGCTGCTTCTGTAATATTGTTGATGGACCGCCCCCCGCCATCCATCACAGGGACTATGTAATGGAGGCACTGTAATGGAGTGGGTGTGTCGAGATCTGGCATTTTCCCTCCTTGTAATGAATAGAGGGGGCATGCCATAATCCCTGTGATGGGGGGGGGGGGGGGTCATTCATTGTCAATTCTACATAAGCTGCGGATGAATCTAGGAGTGATTGTCGGGGATAAAAGGTGACTATAGTGGGGTTTTTTGTATTCATGCCTGGACAATGATTTTAATGCTCTTCCAACTTGTAATATTTTTTTAGGCCTCAGCTGAAAAGGAAGTCTGTTTTGCAGCCATCTAAGTCTACATTGTCCTTATCTGTGACTCGTGAAGAAAACTCTTGGAAAGAGTCACTTCATTTTCATCCAAATCATTTTGAGAATCATGAAGAAAACGAAAGGTAAGCATTAATGCCATAGTGGTGTACAGTGGATATAAAAGTCTACACGCCCCTGTTAAAATGCTAGGTTTTTGTAATGAAAATAAAATCTGAATCATTTCAGACCTCCTTTTTACCATCAGCAATTTTTAAAATTCAGTTTTTTAACAAACTGCAATATTTTGGAGTGTAGGTATAAAAAAAAAAAATGCTCTTGCATAAATATTGACACCCTTTGTTGAATACCCCTTTGAATTCAGTCCTTTTAGGTAGGCCTCGATCAGCATGGTACATCTGCATTTGGCAGTCTTTGCCCACTCTCCTTTGGAAAAGTGCTCTTTAGGTCAATACACAGATTTTCAGTTGGATTCAGGTCTGGGTTCTGACTGGGCCTTTCCAAATCTTCTGGTGAAGTTATTCTTTTGCTAAATTGAAGGTATGCAGTGGGTACAGAAAAACTGCTTCAAAGCATATTTCCACCTCCACCATGCTTCACCTTGATCTTATCAGACCATAACATGTTTTCCTTCATGCATTTGGCAGACTTGTATGTGGTTATAAAACATCCAGTAGTCACGTGCAGTACACAACCAGAGAATCCTGCAGCTCTTCTAGTGTTGCCGTAGACCCTTTAATTAATCAACACTGAAATCCCTGTGATGTGTTCTAAAATCTTTAGAGATATGAGATGTTTACAGACTATGGCTTTTGCTGTAAAATTCATACTGACTACTATTTACCATAAGTTTAAATGTGATTGGTCGCTGACGTCACGCCGTCTAAGGCCAGTGTCTCCCCTCTAACAGGGAACGTTCCCGCGCCAGCCATTTACAGGGATAAGCTACAGGGATAGCGGGGTTGCAGCCATGGCTCACGCATGCCCCGTTGGACCAGGAAGCAAGGTAAGTGTACGGGGCCACCTCAAGGGGGTTTCACACAGCTGGATGCCCCGGGGGGAGGGAATCAATTGGCTCGGGAATCTTATGGATTCCCTGGCCGATCATGCTGGGTTTTGGTCCACTTTAAGACCCCTATTGCTCCTTTCACAACTGCTGCAAACAGTGGGTGATAGTCATTGCAGCAATAGCCGAGCTGCAGCTACTTTGATTGGGAGACAGTCCCTAAATGCGCAGATTCTCAGCAGACCAGAAGCCGGGACTGCAGCATGAAGTTCCCAGCATAGGAACAGGCAAATGCTGGGACCAGGTAAGTAATTTTTTGCTCAAAGCAGCCATCTGGTCTTGCCACACTTTCACGGTTTTACAAGGGCGATGTGAGGACATTGTGTTTGGCCAGCAAAGTTCTCCAGGTGACAGTTTCTGATTAGTTACTTAATTTTCATTGTCCTGCTGTTTAGGGCTAACTTTCAGTCAGCCATAGCCACCCACTACTGTTGGGTCTATTTTCTCTTCCATCCAGTCCAGGCCGCCCCAATATCTTCAGGATTGGGTGTTCGCCTCTAGAGGGCGCTTGACTGCAAGATCAAAGATGTAGCTCCTCCCAGCCCCCTATAAAGGCAGCTGCCCCTCTATCATTCCTCAGTTGTTCATCTTGCAGTTGGCTGCATAAGATTGTTGGCACACTCTCTCAGAATTTGGCAGCAGAGCGGGGCCACCTAGCCTGTCGGCCGCTGCAGGACTCTATTCCCATGGATCTTATCCGACCCATTCCTGCCTCCCAGCCTTTGGCTGCTACGGGGATCCGTGACTGTAGGGTGAACGCCGGGGTCTGTGGCATTCGGCAGAGCACATGCTCTGGGCGCAGACCTTATTTCTAAAAGGTAGACGGCCACAGGCTTATGGTGAGCCTGAGGGGGAACCACTCAAATGTTCTATATATGTCCCTCCCTGCACACAGCTTTATTATGGTGTGTGTGCATGCGTGTTTTGTGCTACTTTTACATTGCGCTCTTCACTGACAGGTATTGAGGAGAGGTCTCTGACCTCCTTACTCACCTCCCTGCGTTCCCCCGTCGGTGTGCCGGGGGCACGCGGCAGTCGCGCACCGCCGTGTGCGACGCTGTCTGACATTAGAGACGGAGGGGGGGAGTGCATGCTATGGGCCGCTGCCATGACAGGCACATTCAGGAGGGCGGTGTTTCTTCATGGCAGAGGATCTTCTGCTTACGCGCCGTGGGGGGGCGGGGCCCGGCGTCGGCGCGTAGCTGACGTCACGCTGGTGCCGCCCCCCGAGGATCCTTCCAGAAGGCGCTCTGTGGCCAGACGCGCTGCTGCTACTTCTGCTGCTGCTGTGCTGGGAGCCAGGTTCTCAGGCCTTCATTGCTACAGACGCTACGGTGATCCCTCCTGTTCGGTTGCGATGTCGTGAGTCCCTCTTTTGATTCTGGCTACATATGCCATATGTATTTTATGTTAATGCTGGCATGGGGCTTTTCTCTCTTTTTTTGTTTAGATTGTAGGCTAAGGTTGAGGGTTGTGGTTCCTCCCGGTCCCCCTTTTTAATTAGAGAGATCAATTATTAGGCTTAGGCCATTAGCGTCTAGTAGCCTTATTGAATTTCACTATTCTTAATCACCATAATGGAGGCATCAGGGGATAGTGAGCCAGGGGCCCCATTTGGGCAGGACAGGCTCTGCCCCTTGTGCAGAAGGAATCCTCTGGGCGGATTCAGCACCATTTGTCCCACTTGCGCCAGAGGCATTGTTTTGGACCATGAGCGGGCGGTAGCCCCTGACCCTCCGCTGCTGCATTCAGCCCCTAGTAAAGGGGGAGCCAGCAAGGGGTCTCATTCTGATTTTGTGCATAGGCTGGCTAGTCTCGAGAAGCAGATCTCATTGACAGCTCCTAAGAGCCTCGAGTAAGAAGCGGCATCTGGAGCCGATTTACTCGGATGACAATCTTTTTGATTGCTTGGGTTCTGCGGAGGAAGGTGAGTTGGCAGATGATTCACGCTCAATGGTGGAATATTCCGCTGACGATGACCGTATCTCTGGTTCCTCCTCGGATGAGGATTCTTGTCGCCCGGATGATACGGAGAGTTTGCTCTCTTCCGTGTTTGATACCCTACATATTGTTCCTCCCAGAGTGGCTAAGAGGAAGCAGGGTGATTTATTTCGGCCTGAGAGACAAAGACGGGTCTTCCTGGAGCAGCCTCATTTTTCTAACATGATCCTTAAGGAATGGGAAAGGCCTAACGGGTTACCGTCGGTCCCTAAGGGCCTGGATAGGCGGTACCCCTTTCCTGTTAAATTGGTTCGGTTATGGTGTCACCCTCCCGAGGTGGATCCTCCCGTGTCGGGCTTGTCCAATACCACTGTTATGCCGTCGCCTGACAGTGCTTCCTTGCGTGACCCTGCAGACAAACGCATGGATCAGCTGGTCTGCCATGCGTTCACCTTTGCTGGTGCTCTCTTTCGCCCTGCGTGTGCCTCGGCAATCGTCTCACTAGCCAACAGGAGAAAGGTGAGACACCTTGTGGTTAGAGCTACAGCTCGCAAGCGGGCAGAGGAGTATAAAGAACTCAAGGCTTGCTTGGATTTCATTGGCTTTGTTGTTACTGCCATGGATGATGTGGTCAGGCTTGGCGCCAGAATTTTGGCCTTGCTTGTTGCTCTACACCGCTCGCTCTGGTTGAAGCAGTGGTCGGCTGATGCGGCTGCCAAGAAGTCCCTCACAAGTCTACCTTTTGTGGGAAGCCGGCTGTTTGGGGAGCGCCTGGACCTTTTGGTCAAGGATGGTAGACTCCCTCAGAGAAGGAAACCTCTTCTTATCGGTCCTTTCAAGGAGGAAGAGAATCTTCGTTTCCAGGTGGCCGCAGAGATACCTGGGGCAGAGATAGGTCCCGCAGCTGACTCAAACTGCCAAGCCCACTCAGGCTCGAGGCGTCACGTCTCGGATCGGTGGATTCAGGAGGTAGTGTCCTCCAGTTACAAAATAGAGCTCGCAGCCAGGCCACCCACAAAATTCCTCCGTTCAAGCTCAAGCTTTGACAATGGCTGTTCAACACCTCCTGCGGATAGGTGTGATTTGCCCTGTACCCAGGCAGGAACAGGGTCAGGGATTCTACTCCAATCTGTTCACGGTTCCCAAGAAGGACGGAACGCTACGGCGATCCTGGACCTGAAGGGTCTCAACAGGTTTGTAAGAGTCAGACATTTCCGCATGGAAACTTTGCGGTCGGTGGTGAGATCGCTTTGGCACGACGACTTCATGACCACGGTGGACATCAGGGATGCTTATCTGCACATCCTGATTTTCCAGGGACATCAAAAGTTCCTGAGGTTTGCTCTGGAGGATCAACATTACCAGTTTGTAACACTCCCGTTCGGGATATCCTCAGCCCCCCCGTCTGTTCACCAAGGTGCTGGCGGGCGTCATGGCTATCCTGAGGAGTCAGGGTATTCGTGTTACCCTGTCTGGACGATTTGCTAATTTCGGCCCGGTCCCTTCAGCAGGCCGAGAGCGATACTCGGGCGGTGCTGTCAACTCTGGAAGCCTTCGGTTGGGTAATCAATTACCCTAAGTCGTTTATCACTGCTTGAACAGTGAGATCCTTCCTGGGAATGACGATTGACACCACTCAGGTCAAGGTTTTTCTGCCACAGCAGAAGGTTTTGGGTCTCCAGACGCAGGTGCAGGCCTTGCTGTCTTGTCAGCAGCCGTCGGTACGTCTGGGGATGAGATTGGTGGGCCTAATGGTGTCATGCTTCAAGGCTGTACCCTTCGCCCAATTTCACATGAGACCTCTACAATTGAACCTGCTGACCGGCTGGAATCGGACACAGGAATCTCTGGAACAAGGTTTTTCGCTGTCCCCCCTTGCCAGGCAGTTCCTTTTCTTTCCAGAGATCCATTGCCAACCATAGGTTGATCAGGACTTTTTTCCAGGGAGTTACCCATGTCCGCCCACCGCATAAGTCAGTATTACCGGTGTGGGACTTGAATCTAGTTCTATCTGCACCCCAGGCTCCTCCCTTCGAGCCACTGAGCGATGCTGCATTGTCTATGTTGACTCTCAAAGTGGTCTTTCTGGTAGCGATCACCTCGGTGCGTCGTGCATCAGAGCTGCCACGCTTTGTATGAAACCACCCTACTTTGAGTTGCACAGGGATAAGGTGGTTTTTTCGTTTTAAGCCTGATTTTTTGCCTAAGGTTGTTTCTCCTTTTAACCTTAATGAGGAAGTTGTTTTACCTTCCTTGTGTCCAGCTCCGGCTAATTCCAAAGAACGGACCCTCCATGCCTTGGATGTGGTCAGAGCCATAAAGTATTACCTGGCTGTGACTGAATCCTTCAGGAAATCGGATTTACTCTTTGTCCTAACAGAGGGTTCTAGGAAGGGATTGCCACCAGCTAAGTCCAGTCTCAGTAAGTGGATCAGGCAGGCGGTGGTACAAGCATACTCTGCCAGGGGTAAGGAACCCCCTTTTCAGATCACAGCTCATTCTACCAGAGCTATTGGTGCCACTGGGCTTTTCAGCATCAGGCATCGGTGGAACAAGTTTGTAAGGCTGCAACTTGAGCTTCTGTTCATACTTTTACAAGGTTTTACAAGGGGGATGTCGGGGCCTCAGCTGAGACTGTTTTTGGCCGAAAGGTGCTTCAGGCGGTAGTGAAATGAACTACATGCTGTTCCACACTGGGGATCCCGCCCATATAGACACTGCTTTTGGATGTCCCAATCGTATTGGGACATATCTTCACGATTGGCCTGGATGTCCGGGATGGCCTGGACTGGATGGAAGAGAAAAATACAATTCTGTGAAACTCACCTGTAGAATTGTTTTTGTATCCATCCAGTCCAGGCCGCCCCATCCCGCCCTTGGGTTCATTATGTCCTGTATGCCTTTTATGGTGATCAACCATTTTTGTTCATAGGACTTTAGTGTTTTTCTAGTTTTTGCTTAGAGAGAGTACCAGCTGAAGCTATGTGAGGTAACATTTTTTCTTGGGCCTCCCAGCCTGCCCTCTTTTGTTGAGTACTGCTTTTAAACTACTGGGGAATGATAGAGGGGCAGCTGCCTTTATAGGGGGCCGGGAGGAGCTTCATCTTTGATCTTGCAGTCAAGCGCCCTCTAGAGGCGGACACCCAATCGTGATGATATTGGGACGGCCTGGACTGGATGGATACAAAAACAATTCTATAGGTGAGTTTCACAGAATTGTATTTTTAGGCCAGCCCTGTTACTGTTGAGCTGTGTACCAATATTAATGATATGCTTATATTTACTTTATGGTAAACCATTATGTCTTGCACCACACTTTGCAGTTCTCAAAGCAAGACAAGTATGCTGTCCTTACAGCAGTCTCAAGAGCCTTCCTTCGTTACATTTAAGGAAAAAACGCAATGTAGGATTGATGATCTGAAGTCACTTCAGACCCTGCTGGATCGTGCCTTATTAGCTGAGAAAGAAGAGAGCGAAAGGTAATTCTTCGTACAGTTATCGCCATACCAGGAGAATTTAGGATTCATGACATACATAACATGGGTTTAAAGGTGCCATCCATGAAAACCTACATACTTCTGTATACTTGCCACCACCCTGCTATGAATGCCATTACAAAAAAAACGTTTTGATCCTTTATTATGATTTCTTTTTAGTTGTCTTTGCAGTTAAAGGAAAACTCCACTTTCGTGGACCTTTCCTGAAATCTCAGATTAAACAAGAGCCAGACGACCGTCTAACCCTCTACTGCTGCTTCTTAAACCACTGATGATTGTCCTGCTATGGCCTGGTTTGTGAAGCTGCGCTTCCTGATTCCAGCTGGTGGGTAGGCGTGACCTTTGTACATCTGGTTCCCATTAAAAACAATTAGCGTCTCCTTACCAAGGAGCCCATTGTTTTCAATGGGAGCCAACTTTACACAGGCCACACCTACCTGCTAGGACCAGGCAGCATAGCTCCCTGCTTAATTAACCTGGGGCTGCAGGATGATGGTGGTGCAGGAGTGATGGCAGTGAGGTGAGCTGGGTCGCATTGTGCTCTCTGCCCCTTGTCTGATCAAAGGTCTTATGCCCAGTTTCCACAGAGCGATTCTCGAGCGAGAAATCGCTAAATTGACGCTCAAACAATGAATGAGAGTTGGTGAAAGGTCGTCCGTTGTATCGTGTTGGCAGACAAAAAACTTCTCTTTCATCGCTTGATCATTGGAATGTGGAAACAGAAGTCACTCACAAAAATGTGTATTCTAAGTATACAGCACGTCCTGTTCCACTTGAATCCTTACTCCTGGGTTATACATCCACACGATGGCGCTGGACTGCAGAGAAGGAAAAGTGGCTCCTCCCGGCCCCATATATACCAGGGACCTCCCACAAATTCCCCAGATCTTCTCTGCAGTCTGGGCTGCGATGACTAGAAGATGGCTCTCTCTACTCGTAGGTGAGCGGGGCTTATTAGCCTGCGGCCCTGTAAGACTATTCCCACCCGTTCCTTTTACTGCCTCCCAGCTTAGGCTGCACTGGTCGGGTGATGGTAGGCAGCACCGCTGTCAGGTGCTAAGGAGCGCTGCTCCAACCGCAGTCCCCCACCAAAGGGTAGGCGGTACAGGCCCATGGTGAGCCTTATGGGATGCCCCTCCCGCGTCCTTATGCCCCTTGCCCCCTGTCCCCTCAGTTAGCTCCTTTTAGGCTGACCGTTGCTTCCCCTTTGCTCTCCCTGGTAGATCTGGGGGGGGGGGGTGCATGTCTTAATGTCCATGTCCATCAGACCCATCCTGGATTTAAAGCGCCTCAACAAATTTGTCAGATTCAGACACTTTCGTATGGAGACTCTGCGCCCAGGGGACTTCATGACCTCTGTTGACATCAAAGATGCTTACCTTCACATACCAATGTTTCCAGGTCATCAGAGATTTCTCAGGTTCGCTCTGGAGCATCAGCACTACCAATTTGTGGCCTTGCCCTTCGGTCTCACCTCGGCTCCCAGGGTATTCACCAAGGTGCTGGCAGGGGTGATGGCTCTGCTGAGATCTCAGGGCATTCTTCCCTACTTGGACGACATTCTTATCACTTCAGTCCTTCCAACAGGGAGAGCTGGATACCCAGCGGGTGGTGTCCACACTGGAGTCCTTCGGCTGGGTGATCAACCACCCCAAATCTTCCCTGTCTCCTTCCATGGTGAAGTCCTTTCTGGGCATGATTCTGGATTCATCTCAGGTCAAGATCTTTCTTCCTCAGCAGAAGGTGGAGAGTCTTCAAGAGCAAGCACAGCTCCTTCTGTCTTGTCCTCATCCATCCATCAGGCAGGGAATGCAGCTGGTGGGCCTGATGGTGGCCTGCTTCAAGGCGGTTCCATATGCTCAGTTTCACATGAGGCCTCTTCAGCTTCACCTCTTGTCAGTTTGGGATCGGGACCCTGTGTCCCTGGATCAGGTGTTTGTTCTGTCCCCTCTGGCCAGGCGGTCTCTATTGTGGTGGCTGGACTCAAGGAACCTGCTGGGGGGCAGATCCTTTCTGGCCCCTTGCTAGGAGACTGTCACCACGGATGCCAGTCTGACTGGTTGGGGAGGCTTCTGGAAATCCCTGCAATTCCAGGGTCAGTGGGGTCCTCAGGAGGCCCACACCCCTATCAACATTCTGGAGTTGAGGGCGATCAGGTTGGTTCTCGCCCACTTAACCCTACACCTTCGGGGTCGGGCTGTTCAGGTCCGCTCGGACAACCAGACGGCGGTTGCCTACATCAATCATCAGGGAGGGACCCGGAGCAAGAGGAACCTCAGGGAAGTGTCTCTGATTCTGTCCTGGGCGGAGGACAATGTTCCCTGCATCTCGGCAGTGTACATTCCAGGGGTGGAGAATCTGGAGGCAGACTCTCTGAGCAGGGGGACCTCTCGCCTGGGAGAATGGTCCCTCAGCAACAGGGTGTTTCGCTCCCTGTGTCACCGTTGGGGTCAGCCAGATGTGGATCTGTTTGTCAATCACAAGCTTCCAGTCTTTGTCTCTCTGTCCCAGGGCCCTCTGGCCTTAGCCATGGATGCCTTAGTAATGTCTTGGAAGAGCTTTCAGCTCCTGTATGTGTTTCCCCCGTTTCCTCTGCTGGGCAGGATGCTGCGCAAGATAGCTCAGGAAGGGGTGCCAGCCATACTGGTGGCCCCCTGTTGGCCAAGAAGAGTGTGGTTCGCAGACATTGTGCAGCTGGCAGTAGATCAGTACGCCCTGCCCAGGGTTCCAGATCTGCTCACTCAGGGGCAGCTACGCCACCCCAATTTACAAACGCTGGCTTTGACGGCCTGGCTGCTGAAACCTCCATCTTGATGGAGAAAGGACTGCCTGCCTCGGTTGTTTTATTCTAAATAAAGAATATATATATAAAAAAAAAAAAAAATCAGGAGAAAACATTACAAGACATTCAGGCATTGTGAAAAACTGAGTCCACAAACTTGTACTTGAGAAAGACACAATAAAAGTAATACCTGACAGACTTCCCTGTGTACATTGTTGTTATGATCGTCGGACGCAACCGATACACCATCAAACTTTGTGGGGAAGCCAGGGAGGGCCTACCCCAGATTCACAAAAACGTCCGGCGTCTCTCACCATGTTCTGAACTCTAAAGCAGGCAAGTCACTCAGAAAAGGGAGAGAGAAAAAGAGGAAAAGGAAAGTAGAAGAGGTAGGAAGAGAGCGCGGTAAGAGGACAGCTCCGCCCTTCTAGTTTCACTGAACTGCGTCGGTAAGAACCTTGTATTCAGGGGAGTACACAAATGAATCCCAGCCGGCCCACCTTCGGTTATGTGCCTCGGACATCTCACTGCGCTCCGCAATTATGCCCTCATACCTCTCCATCTCCGAGACCTTGTTGAGCCACAGAAGAACGCTAGGCGGCTCCGTCCCCTTCCACTGCATAGGGATACACGCCCTCCCGCATTAACCAACTGACCCAGAATGGACCTCCGGTACCTCTTTGCGGGTACCTCTGAGTGGTGGAGAAGAAAGAAGGCCGGGTCCCCTGGAAGCGTCTCCCCCAACATGCGCTCTGCAGTTGTTTTGACTGTCGACCATAAGCCGATCAGCTTTGGGCAGGACCAGAAGATATGGAGGAGGTCTCCCCTCTGTGGGCCACAGCGCCAGCAGAGAGGAGACGCCTCCGGGAACCATTTATGCAAGACAGCGGGCACTCTATACCAACCAGTGAGTATTTTATAGTTGCATTCTTTGTACCTAGTACATCTGTCCATATCGTGCGCTAAGCCAGCCATCTTGGTCCATTGCTTGGTAGTAAAAGAGGTATCTAGGGCTTCCTCCCATCTACGAATAAAGGACGGTGGCCCCTCCTCCTCCGGTCTAATTAACATTTTATACGCCATAGAGAGGACATGCTGGATCGGGCCCTCCTCTTCACATAGTCTCTCGAACTGGGTGAGCTCCCTAGCTCCCAAAGCCTGTCTCTTGAATAGATGATAGGAAGTGCCTCAACCGTAGCTCCTGCCAGGCGTTCCATCTAGGCAGGCCTCTGGCGTCTGCTATGTCGGCAAGCGGTTCCCAGGCCCCACCGCGCTGAAAGAGTCTAACCCTGCCCATCCCACCCCCTATCCATCTCTCGGCCGTCCCGCTCGACAGACCCGGTGGAAATGCAGGATTTCCTAAGACCGGGTATAATGGCGAAAAGTCAGGAGAGATGTCACTACGAGACTGACATTTTTGGAAAATCTTAATGGAGGCCCCTATTGTCGGATGCTTCGTCATGCTTTTTTTACCAACCATGGTAGAAATCTCAGGGGGGAGAGGGGTGTTTCCCTGCTCGATCTGCACCCACTGCTTGTGTTGCGAGTGTCTGCACCAGTCGACTATTCTACACAGGTTCGTGGCGGCATAATATAAGCTGGGATCTGGGAGTCCTATTCCCCCGTTCTCCTTCATTCTGGGACTTTTTCCAAGCCATATGAACCTGGCAAATAGGGCTCCCACCTTTTGCAGGAAGGAGTTCGGGATGTCCAGCGGAAGTGCTTGCATCAGGTACAAGAGGCGAGGTAGTAGATTCATTTTCAGAGCATTACATCTCCCAAACCAGGATTGATTTTTAAGAGCCCACGCCTCTGTATCTCTGACAAAGCTCCGCAGAAGTGGGGGGAAGCTCAGGGGGAATATTTTATCTAGTGTTTTACCAATTTTAGTACCTAAGTAGGTGATGTGGTCGCTAGCCCATTTAAAAGAAAGTGTTTTGGAGGTTAGTCTCCCTGGTTCTCTCTAGGTTAAGATTCAGGGCTTCAGATTTTTGTAGGTTTATTTTGTAGTTTGACACGTCCCTGTAGGCATCTAGCTCTTGCATCAGGTTAGGGGGGGTAATTTCAGGACAGGACACAAAAAATATCAAATCGTCCGCATATGCCGCTGTTTTGTGATGGCCAGTGGGGAGAGAGACTCCTCGTATGCTGGGGTTTGCCCTCACTTTGCAAAGGAATGGCTCTTATGTCATGATGAAAATTAGAGGTGAGAGGGGGTACCCCTGCCTCGTCCTATTCCCGATGCAGAAAGGCTCCGACAGGAGGCCGTTAACTCTTACCACTGCCGAAGGGTGGTGATGGAGACTGGTGATCCAAGATACCATACTAGGCCCTAAGCCCACGTGTCGCAGAACTCCCAGCATGAAGTCCCACTGCACCCTGTCGAAGGCCTTTTCAGCATCGGTGGCAAGGAGAACCGCAGGGAGCTTCGTCTTGTGTATTATGTCCAGCAGATTTAAGACCTTCACCGTGTTATCCCTCGCTTAAACCCTACCTGATCTAGGTGGATGACATGATGTAAATGTGGGGAGAGATGGGAGGCGAGTATTTTGGCAAGCAATTTAATATCTGTGTTGAGGAGAGAAATTGGTCTATAACTAGAGCTTTGTGTAGGATCTTTGCCCTCCTTCGGGATCACAGATATTTGGGCTCGGAGACTATCCATGGGGAGGGGAGTGCCTTCTGCAAGGGAGTTGAAGACTACTCGGAGTCGTGGTGACAGGACCTCAGGAAAAACGTTATAGTACAACAGTGGAAGCCCATCCGGACCCAGTGTTTTCCCATTTGCAGACTCCTTAATAGCCCTACTTAACTCATCCGCTGTAATGGGATCTTTTAGCTGTTCGATCAGGGCCGGTGGGATTTTAGGAAGGCCTGATTGCGTTATGTAATTATTAATCTTCTCTGCCTTGTCCCCCTGAGGCTGGGGCGGAATATTGTAAAGTGCTTCATAATATTTCCTGAAGACTTCTGCAATCTCCCTATCCTTGTGAACCACTTTCCCCGCCTGGTTTAGAACTTTAGGGATATAGGTTCTAGTTCTTTCCCCTCTCAGAGCCACTGCCTCAGTTGTTAATACCATGATCAGGGCTAGGAAAAAGTCCTCTTCTCCCATCTAACATAGGGTTTGGCGTACTTACATTGATTGGTGCGAGTCTAGGTCGCTTCCCTGTTGTGTGTTTTCTATTCCTAGGATTCTGGAATTTCTGCAACATGGTTTGGATCTGGGTCTTCAACTCAGTACTCTGAAAGGTCATGTTTCTGCTTTGGCCATTTTCTTTCAAAGGTCTTTTGCTCAGCATCCCCGGTCAAGACCTTCTTCCAGGGGGGTACTCACGTGCGTCCCCCACGTAAGCCTATGTTACCAGTCTGGGACTTGAACTTGGTCTTATCTGCCTTGCAGGGGTCTTCCTTTGAGCCTTTGCATGAGGCTCCTTTGTCCATTCTTATGCTTAAGGTAGTCTTTTTGGTGGCTATTATTTCTGTTAGGCGTGTTTCTGAGTTGGCGGCGCTTTCCATCAAGCCCCCTTACTTTGAGAGACACCAGGACAAGATGGTGTTTCGTTTTAAGCCAGAAGGTGGTTTCTGCTTTTCATCTCAATCAGGACATTGTTTTGCCTTCTCTGTGCCCTAATCCTAGTAACACTAAGGAGAGTGTTTTACACTCTTTGGAGGTGGTCAGGACTCTGAAGTTCTATTTGGTGGCTACTGAGTCCTTTAGGAAGACTGATGCTTTTTTGTGCTCCCGTCTGGACCTAAGAAGGGTCTGGCTCCGGCTAAATCTACTATCAGCAAGTGGATTTGTCAGGCTGTGATTCAGGCCTATTCTTCTAAGGGTAAGAATCCTCCCTTCCGCCTTACTGCTCATTCTACTCGTGCTATTGGTGCCTCTTGGGCTTTTCAGCACCAGGCTTCTGTTGAACAAGTTTGCAGGGCCGCTACTTGGTCTTCTGTTCATACCTTTTCTAAGTTTTACAAGGTTGATGTTAGGGCCTCAGCTGACGCTGCTTTTGGCCGCAAAGTTCTGCAGACGGCAGCGGTTTAAACTGCCCGTTACTTTTTGGGTATCCCACCCTACCTTACGGACACTGCTATTGGATGTCCCAGGAGTAAGGATTCAAGTGGAACAGGACGTGCTGTATACTTAGAATAATACAATTCTGTGATTACTCACCTGTAAAATTGGTATTATACGTATACAGCACGTCCTGTTCCACCCCGCCCTTGTTTTCATTGTTCTTAGTTACCTCTGTATGGTGATTGTTCTTATGTTACAATTTTTGATAATGGTTATAGTTCTCCCGGCTTCATTTTAACTGCTTTTCAATACTGGGTAATTTGTGGGAGGATCCTGTTATATATGGGGCCGGGAGGAGCCACTTTTCTGTCTCTGCAGTCCAGCGCCATCTTGTGAATGTATTAGCCAGGAGTAATCACAGAATTGTATTTTTTGCTAGCGACCAATTAACCAACAAATCTTCAGCATCTAAGCGTTCAATCGCAACAGAATTGTATGGACGTTCGCTCGCTGAGCAAATGGTCATTTTATCTGCTTGTGTAAATGGGCCATTAGGAACAGTCCACAAAATGTAATTTTGTTGTGTAGGTAAAAGTTTTCAAATTGACACCTCATATGCCATTGCTATCTTTTCAGGTTCAATAGAAGACTGCAGGAACTCCTTGAAGAGGAACCTCTAGACATTTCTCTTAGTCTGCCTTTGTACCTTCCCAATACATCCTTACATGGGGCTCTGGAAAGTGCAGTTGTAGTTTCTGCTGCAGAGAGATCATTATCAGACACTAGAATGCACATCTTATCCAAACCAGAACCACAAAAGAAGAACATGGGCTCTACGTCCCCATCTTTGAAAGAGCTCCTGGACAGCCTGCAGATGAACATAAAGCGCTATCGGGACGAGGATGCAGCTTTAAATTTGCACTACAGTACTCTGCTTGATGTGGCCGATCCAGTTCCCTTCACAAAACAGGACTGATAAGAGACATTGGCTCTCTGTTAAGAGGAAGTGCCCAAAAAATGGATTATAATAAAAAGCTGTATAAATATGATAGATTTAAAAATGAAAAATTTATATGCCCTAAATCGGGTGTACTCAACTGGTGGACCTCATCCAAATGCGGACCGCAGCCAACAGTTTTCTGGAACGCAAAGGAGATATGCTAGATTTAAAGATGAAAGATTTATATACCCTAAATCAGGTGTACTCAACTGGTGGACCTCAGTCCGAATGCGGACCGCGGCCAACAGTTTTCTGGAATGCAAAGGAGATGCCTCGGGTTAATCGCTGCGCAGCCTTTGGGTCCCCGCTGGTGGTGCCGAGCCGCCCGACGCCTTCTATTGTGACCGTCAGTGACAGGGCACGCAAGGGGGATGGGCTCAGGGAGGTGGGGGGGGGGGACATACTTCCTGGCCCTTCAGCAGAACATTTACAGAGAGCAGCAGGGTTTGTGTCAGGTGCTGTAATGGCTCAGCACAGCCTGGATGTGAGCTGCTTCCTGTCTTCCCCTCCCACCTCTCCCTCAGCGTGCAGGTCTCCCAATCACTGTTCCCCCTCCATCACTGTCTTTCCAACTGTGGGTCACACTTGAGTGCTCCTGCTGCTCTCTCCATGACCCAATTCTGAGTGCCAGCAAGGATGCATCTCTCTCTGACCTTTTGTCTGTCTAGCTTTCATCTTGCTCTCTCTTTTCCTGCCTTTCTTTCTACAGTCACTTGCACTGCTCTCTCTTCTCTCTCAATCTGTCTAACTCCCTGGACACTTTTTTCAGGAGTTTTAGCCAGTTCTGGGATATAAAAGACACTACGGCTGGCTGTTCCTCATCACCAGGGCAACCGATTACCCTATCGTGTGAAATTCACAGGTTCGTCACTGATTCTTACCTTACTAGCGGTCCCATGGCACATGCACAGGCTCTCCACCACTTGGTGAAGCTGTATCTTCATTTAGGTTTCCTAGCTGCATTTGCATAAGAGAGGCTAGGAAACATGAATAAAGATACAGCCACACTGAATAGTTAAGAGTCAGTGCATGCGCCTTGGGGCTGGTGAGCATTACCGGCAATTCCAGAGGTTTCACATGACAGGACATCCAAAATCGTGATGCTCTGCCAAGGAGGAATAGCTGGCCCTATCATCTTTTAGATGCCACAAAGTTCTGCCCCTATCCATTCCCTGTTATTTCTAGCTCTGCCCCTTCCATTCCCCATTCTTTCTGCCACTATCCACCCCCCCTCCTCCCAGCTCTTGTCCCAACTATTTCTCTTAGTCCCAAATCTACCTCCATTCTTCCTTCTTATTCTCAACCCTGTCTCCATCCATCCCTCTTATTCCCAGCCCTGCCCCCACCCATCCCTCTTATTCTCAGCCCTGCCCCCATCCATCCCTCTTTCCAAACTCTGCCCCTCCCATCCTGCTTATCCCTAGCTGGGCCCCCATCCATCCCCCTTGTTTCAGCATTGTTTCAGCACTGCCTCTGCCCACCCATCCCTGTCACCAGAGTTGTAGGTTCCACAGGGCCAAACTAAAAAAAAAAGCTGTCTCAATGCCCAATCTCCCTGGTTTGCAGATATCCACTACAAACTGCCCCCCGGACCTTCAACTTCCTGCAGATCAAGTTGAATGGACCTCGACTAAAAGTACTTGAGTACCCATGCCCTATATTTTTTTTTGTACTAAAAGATTAAATGGGAGAGAACTGCTAAAATGGTGGGTTCCTTTGTGTTCCAATGAAATAAAAATAAAGTTTCTAAAAATAATGCTCAGCATATAAATATTTGATGCATGGCCGCTTCCATATATCTCATGCATGATGCCAATAATTTTTTTTGCGGGTTAAAAAAAAAAAAGTGGTTTGGGTGTTTTTAACCATTTCTTCCAGATGCAGCTTTACATTATATATATTTTTTTTCTGTGCACTGCTCCATCTTTTGTCCTGTGCAAAACAAAGAAAAAGCTATTTGGGATATTTCACATAGAGCGAGTTTAAAGGGATTGCAAGCACCTGAAAAAAGGATTGTTTCTCCCTTGCAACAGTTTCCTCTTTACCGGCTTCTGAGATCCAGCTCCTCGGCATACCCGTGCCTCAGCATTCCTTGATCACCTGACCAATTCTCCCCAGGAAATAGTTTGTTGTGGTCTTTCACCCAATACATTGGTCATATTGAGTGGAATATTCTGTTCACTGCAAGATGGAAGCACGTGTGGACACCAAGGGACCCAAATTTAGAAACCAGTAGGTTTCAGAGTGTCTGGGAGGAGGCTGCTGCAGGGAAGAAATGGGGTGTTGCATGTATTCACCATATGTGGCTCTTTAATACTGGACTGTTTTTGAAACATTGAAGTCTCGCTATCATTGTATATTACTTTTATGTTTTAATGTTTGATTATAGTAAATAATAAGTTGCAACATAAGTTTAAAATTGTCTCAGAGAGATAAACATTATATATTTTTGTAACATACATTGTTTTTACGTATTTCACAGCATTCTTTATCTGAAATAAATTAATTTTGTGGAGTTTTTTTTTTTAATAGAAAATCCTTATTGCATTTATGAAGGACGTTGCCAAACCACATGATATAATCGGTATCAGGAGTGTGGTCCTAAAGCAACTATTTAGTGGGCGATTTTAAAGAGGACCAAAGGTCTAAATAGGCTTTCGGCTTTTAGTCCACTAATAATGTTCCCAATGGGAATCGCTACAGAAAAGCCCTGAGCTGTGCTGTATACTCTGGGTTGCCTCAGCAATCACTTGCAGCAACAGCAGATGAAACTGTAGTGCCGGTAAAATACCCCCCATATATTCTTAGTATATAGTACGTCCTGCTCCAGATAGATTACTTACACTTGGGTACTACCCTGCCAGATGGCGCTGCAGAGACTGCAGAGACATCGAAAATAGGCTCCTCCCGCCCCCCTCAAATACCCAGGGACCTCCCACAATCCCCAGATCTTCTCTGCAGTCTGGACTGCGAAGGACAAGAAGATGGCTCTCTCTTCTCGCAGGTGAGCGGGGCTATTAGCCTGTGGCCCTGTAGGACTATTCCCACCCGTTCCATTATTAATGTGCCTCCCAGCCTTGGCTGCGCTGGTCGGGTGATGGTAGGCAGCACCGCTGTCAGGTGCTTAGGAGCGCTGCTCCACCGCAATCCCCCACCAAAGGGTCGGCGTTATAGGCATATGGTGAGCCTCTATGGGATGCCCCTCCCGCACTATTGCCCTTTGCCCCTGTCTGTCGGTGGGTTAAGTGGCCGCTGTCCTCCCTCGCTCTCCCTTGTAGCCCTCGGGGGAGAGGGGTGTGTATGTGCTCTGGCTTTGTGCTTCACTGTATTATGTTATGATTGGTGTCAGTCGGCGCGCTGACTTGGTTGCACTGATTGTCTTTTTAAAGTTGCCGCGCGCGCTTCCACTGTGTTCCGAGCCTGGCGACGGCGTTACCTCAGGCGCTGGTGCACCGTTATTGGCTGCTTGTCACGTACGGCTTCGCGCTCTTCGGGGGGGGCCCTCGAGGTATACCCGACGCCATTTTTTCTTGGTTCCGGCTGCTACGTGACGGGCATCTACCTACCGTGGTTTTATTCTCAGTGTGCCACACACCCCGCTTCCCCTTTAATTCTTACGATCGGGTTACTCCACCAGCAGGTGGCGACGTTGCAGGGAGAAGTCTTGAAAACGAGCCCCTTCCGGCCTATATATACCTGGGACCTCCCATTTAACACCAGTTTTTTCTCTCTGCATGAAGCGACAAGACAGAAGAATGAAGTCTCCTGCTTGCAGGTAGCCGGGGTCAAACCCGGCATCCCCTTTTGGTCTATTTCTGCCCAGTTCTATTGTGTTGTTTATGCCTAGTTAAACGGAAGCCTCCCAGCCTAGGCTGCTGGCTGGGCAAAGGTAGATGGCACTTTAGGTGCCTAGGAGCTTATCTCCTCCGCTCGACCCCACGTGTGGGGCAATGCGGCTATCCGGCATGGTGATCCGGATTTGGGATGCCCCTGTCCCGATGTTCCCTTTAGGTCACCTTCTCCCGCTCGGTCCCTTCTCCCTTTGCTAAATGGGGGGGGGGGGGGCGTGTTGCATGAGGTGCTTTACTTTATTTGTGGAAGTGCCTTGGCAGGTTCAGCGCTGCGGTGGCGGCGCGTGGTTTGGGCTGCTGGGGCCTTTATTTTTGTTTACACTTTTAAATCTCCCTCTCTTTTTGATTGCGGTCTCGCCATTGGGCGAGCCGCGTCACTGGGGGGCAGGGCCGCGCTCTCTGCGGCCTCGCTCGGTGATCAAGGGGGCATGGCCGGGGCGCGCTGTGTCCAGGCCCGCCCTTCACTTCCCCGGTCTCATTAGAGACAAGTGTGCTGCAGCCGGTGGGGGAAGAGGACGCGTCCTGTGCGGCTGAAGCTTTTGAGGTAAACGGCCCCACCACTGTGTATTGCCTGCCATGTATAGCGTTTTACCTGGGGCACTTCTGCTTATGTATTTAGGGAAGTTTGTGTGTATGTTATATATATATATATATATATATATATATATATATATATATATATATATATATATATATATATATATATATATATATATAATGTGTGTATGTGTATATATGGGCATATATTTATACAGGTATATACTCTGATTTTCTATTGATGCACTCTCTGGCTTTGCCTTGAAATAGCATGTGTCATGTATATTTTATTTAGGATGTTTAAACTATTCATATATGTTTGCCTTGTTGGTTAAGTATGAATGTGGTGCATTCTGGCTGGGGGACTGACTGTGGTCTCTTTTCCCCCACAGATTCTGGGATCCCCTCATTGGCAGTGGCTCTCCCGGTCTGTTATACCTGGCTAGTCTTAGTCTCTAAATTGGGATTTCCCTAGGCTTAAAAAAAAAAAAAATCCTCCCACTTCCGGGACTTTAATTACAAAGGGGCATCCCGGGTTGCTTAATGCGTAAAACCCTGGGTTGTTGCGAATATCACTAATTCACCATATGGAGGCTTCCAACATTACCGGAAATGGCTCTTCGGGGCTATCCAGGCTGTGTGGGGGTTGTGGGGTTCCGCTCCCAGGCGATGATGTCATATTATGCGTTCCATGTGCAAGGCAGAACATTGCGCGCCAGTCCGTTGCTCCGGCTTCTGGCTCCTCGCAACTTCCGTCATCTCCTATCCCCCCCAACCTAGTCCGGACCCCGTGTGACATTGTCAAAAATGGGGATTCGCATTCCGGGGTGCATGCGCGGTTGGCCAACCTCGAGAAAATAATCTCCGCTTCAGTGGCTCAGAAGGCTACGGCAAAGCGGAAGCACCTTTCTCCGGCAGTGCCTGCTTCGGAGGGTGAGGTACCTGAATTTTTGGATTGGTCCGATTGTCCCCCTGTTGAGGAGGGGGAACTCCTTGAGGAGTCGGACGAGCCTGCAGACCAGCTATTGTTTGACACTGCTGGTGATCAGGCTGCGGGGGTGTCCATTGACACTCCTTCCATTTTGGCTCAAATGTTTAAAGTTTTGGCCTTGGATCCGCCTGCGGTGGTCCCTCTGCCAAAGGGTGAGTTGTTTGACGTACCCCAGCCGCGTTTGGTGTTTCCCAGGCAACAGCACTGTCCTTAAGGAATGGGAACAACCCACGCGCCTGGCTGGAACTCCTCCTAATTGGGATAAGCGTTATCCCTTTCCGGAGGACTTGGTGAAGCTTTGGTCAGTGCCCCCCGACGTCGATACCCCGGTGTTAGGGTTGACTGGCTCGGCTGCGTTGCACCTTTGTGGCACCACTACCATTAAGGATGGTGAGGATCGTCGGGTTGATCAATTGGCTCGCCATGGTTTTATCAGTGCCGGGTCAACACTACGGCCAATTTGTGCTTCGGCGCTTCTTCTGCTGGCAGTTAGATCCATTATTAGGGATCTGCTCGCAGATCTTGATCCCGCTTGTGATATATTTAGTTCTCTCAAGCAGTTTGAGTCGTTTGTTTCTTTTGTCCTGACTGCTCAGGACGATGCTCTTGCGACGAGTAGCAGGACAGCGGCTTTGCTGATGGCTATTCGTCGGTCTATATGGCTGCGCCAGTGGACGGCGGACCTTAACTCTAAAAGGGCGCTTACAGCGCTACCCTTCTTAGGTTTACACCTTTTTTGGCGAGAAATTGGATGCTGTTACCAAGGATGGTAAGTTGCCTCAACTCAAGAAGCCTCGTCGCTCCTTTCGGGGTGCGAGTTCCTTTAGTCCCTCCTTTCGAGGAGCCAGAGCGGGCAGAGGGGCTTCCCTTCCCGTTACCGGGGCTGTAGGTTGGTCCTGGGGAAGAGGTCGTGGCCATCCCGGTCAGTCCTGGGGCGCCAAGCCCAAACCTACTGCTAAGCCCGCTCAGCAATGAGGGGCTGCCCTCACCCGTGCGGGTGGGGGGACGATTGCGACACTTCTCCCTGGTTTAAGGCGGGGAGTCTCCGGACACATAGATCTGGGAGGTGGTCTCGCCCTCCTTCACGGTTTTTCCTGGAAATGGCGGTCATCCGGCCGGTGTCGCGCTTAGAGGTGGGCCTCGGTTTTTACTCCATTCTCTTCGCAGTCCCCAAGAAGGACGGGTCGGCTTGCCCCGTCCTGCATCTGAAGTTTTTCAAACTTCCCAAGTCCTCCCTTGCTCCGGCCAGGGTGGGTTCCTTTATGGGAATGCGGTCGGATTCCGGTCAACACAGGGTGTTGCTCAGTCCAAAATTTGTCTGATTCAGGAGTTGGCTTGGGTCCTTCTTTCCAATCCTCGGCCGTCTGTTCTGGAGCTGAGAGCCTTCCGTCTGGTTCTTGCTCTTTTGTCTCATCAGGGTCTGGGCCTTCTGGTTCAGCTTCACTCAGACAATCAAACAGCGGTTGCTTACATCAGTCATCAGGGAGGGACTTGCAGTCTGGGTGCCCTCAGAGTGGTGTCCCTGATCCTGACCTGGGCGAAGGCACATGTCCCTTGTCTCTCGGCAGTCTGCAGTCCGCTCCGGTGGGGGACACCGGAGCTGGTCCTGTTTCCCTTTCGTCACAATTGCAGGCTCCCGATCTTTGTGTCACTTTCCCAGGATCCTCTGGCTCTGGCGGCGGAAGCCATATCCCTGAGCTGGGGGGACCCGGGGTTTCTGTACCTGTTTCCTCCGATACCCATGCTAGGCTGGGTGGTACGGAAGCTGGTTCTGGAAAGGGTGTCCGCCATTCTCGTGGCCCCAAGATGGCCAAGACGAGTATGGTGCGCAGACATCGTTTGGCTGACAGTGAATCAGCTCATTTTGCCTCTTCGGCCCAATCTGCTCACTCAGGGTCGGCTGTCTTACCCCAGTTTACCAACGCTGGTTTTGATGGCTTGGCCGCTGAGACCTCCATCTTGAAGGAGGAGGGTCTTTCTGACTCGGTTATTAAGACTCTGATCGGTGCCCGAAAGAGGTCTTCTTCTATCACCTACTATAGGACTTGGAAAGCCTATATCGCTTGGTGTGAGGTTAGATCTTTTCCTTGTAGGGTCTTTTCGGTCTCCAGGATTCTGGAGTTTTTACAATCAGGGCTGGACTCTGGTCTTCAGCTGAGTACTTTGAAAGGGCAGGTTTCTGCCTTATCTATCTTTTTTCAGAAGCGTTTTGCGCTTCTTCCTTTAGTTAAAACTTTTTTTCCAGGGGGTTACGCATGTGCGGCCTCCCAGGAAACCATTACTCCCTGTTTGGGACTTGAATTTGGTTCTTTCTGCTCTTCAGGCTCCTCCCTTTGAGCCTTTGCAAGATATTGCTTTGTCTACCCTGACTCAGAAGATTGTCTTCTTGGTAGCTATCACTTCGGTCCGGCGTGTCTCGGAGTTGGCGGCCTTGTCTATTCAGGCGCCCTACTTTGAGAGGCATCAGGACAAAGTGGCCTTTCGGTTCAAACCAGACTTTCTTCCTAAGGTTGTTTCTGCTTTTCATTTGAATCAGGATATTGTTCTTCCCTCCCTGTGTCCTAAGCCTAAAAATGACAAAGAGAGGGTTTTGCATTGTTTGGATTGTTTGATTATTACTTCTCCTTTTCGTAAAACTGATGCCTTTTTTGTTGTGCCCTGTGGGTCTAGGAAGGGTTTGGCGCCGGCCAAATCTTCCATTAGCAAATGGATACATCAGGCCATTATTGCGGCCTATTCTGCTAAGGGGAAAGTTCCCCCTTTTCGTATCACTGCTCATTCTACTCGCGCTGTTGGTGCGTCTTGGGCTTTTCAGCACCAAGCTTCTGTTGAACAAGTTTGTAAGGCCGCTACTTGGTCTTCTGTTCATACTTTTTCTAAGTTTTACAGGGTTGATGTGCGGGCCTCAGCGGATGCTGTGTTTGGCCGCAAAGTTCTGCAGACTGCAGTCATTTAAGTTATGCTTCACCTTGCCTTCGGATACCCATCCCTTGTGGACACTGCTTTTGGATGTCCCGATCGTAAGAATTAAAGGGGAAGCGGGGTGTGTGGCACACTGAGAATAATACCATTTTGTGAGTACTCACCTGAAAAATGGATATTGTCAGTGTGCCACACACCCCGCTTCACCCGCCCTTTTTGGTATCCTGGATCCTTTATATGGTGAAGCTTTTCTTTATTTTGAGGTTACCGTTGGATTTCCTGGTACATTGTCTTTCTGCTTTTTAAATAACTGGTGTTAAATGGGAGGTCCCAGGTATAAATAGGCCGGAAGGGGCTCGTTTTCAAGACTTCTCCCTGCAACTTCGCCACCTGCTGGTGGAGTAACCCGATCGTAAGAATTAAAGGGGAGGCGGGGTGTGTGGCACACTGACAATATCCATTTTTCAGGTGAGTACTCACAAAATGGTATTATTTACCGTTGTCAATTACATGTCACTTACGGCTCCCCTTTGCTTATGTCTTTCAGACGGGCCGAACCCTCTTGGCTTCTCCCGGTCCTACTCCCTCTATTTAGTTAATTAACTTGGGAGGCCTAGTGTTAATTACTCCCACTTCCTTAGCGGGTTATTGGGGCATCCCGGGTTGCTTTTGTAGTGTCAATCCCTATCGGCCTATTGTGCCGCTATAATCACCATATGGAGGCGTCTCAGGATAATGTGCTTGGGGTTCCTTCGGGACAAGCCCGGCTGGGTGTAGCTTGTGGGGTGTCCCCTATTAGCGCTGACAATGTGCGGGTCTGTGTACCTTGCGCTGCAGCCTGGTTTTCCAGTGGCTGGGCCTGCGCCTCGTATAACTTCACCTACTCCCCCAAGCTTAAATCTCACTCCCACTGAGTTGCATACAAGTGGGGATACTCAGACTGATGTGCCTTCCAGACTGGCTAGTGTTGAGAAGTTGATTGCTAATACCTTGGCGCGTAAGGCCTCTGCAAAAAAGCGGAACTTAACGCCTGATATCACTCTTTTCCCTATGGAAGCTGATGAGTTTTTGGAACTGTCAGGCTATACCCCTTTGGAGGAAGGGGAGCTATTCTCTGACTCGGGGTCATCTGATGAGAGGCCCAGGGGTCATGATGATTCTGGCTCTGACCCCTGGGCCCCAGATGATACTGATAGGCTGTTGGCTCAGATTTTTGAGGTTCTGTCTATTTCTCCCCCTGTTGCGGCCCCCAGGCAACAGGGGGAACTGTTTCATACTGCTAAGTCACACTTGGAATTTCCTGAACAAGCCCATTTTAATAACCTTGTGTTCAAGGAATGGGAGCGCCCCAGCAGGCTTCCTGGTGTACCTAAGAGTTGGGATAGGAAGTATCCCTTTCCTGCTGATGTGGTAAAGTGTTGGTCATCCCCTCCTGAAGTGGATGCCCCGGTCCTAGGGTTATCTAACACCTCTGTCATGCACTCCCCTGACTCTACTACCCTGTGGGATGCTGAGGACTGGCGCCTTGTTCAGCTGGCGTCCCATGCCTTTGCATGTGTGGGGACGGCGCTGCTCCCGGTCTGTGCCTCTGCCATTACGGCTGTGGCTATTAGGACCCTGCTCAGAAGTATCCTTGATGGTGCCCCTGATGATGTGTCTAGGGAGGAGTTTAATGCACTCTCTAGTTGTTATGTTTTTGTGACCTATGTCCTCTCTGCCTTGGATGACACCATTAGAAAGTGTGGCAGAACCTCTGCCCTTGTGGTGGCTATGCGCCGCTCGGTTTGGCTGCGCCAGTGGGCTGCTGACAACGCTGCCAAGAAAGCCCTCACTGGTTTTCCCTTCAAAGGGCTACGCCTGTTTGGGGACCGCCTGGACCTGTTTGCTAAGGGAGGCAGGTTACCCCAATGCAGGCGGCAGTCTCGGCCCTTTTGGGGTCAGGGCTCCTTTTCCTCCCCCTACCGTGGTGCTAGACAAGGGAGGGGGGTTTCCTTTACTGGGGCCCGAGGAGACTTCTGGGGTAGGGGCAGAGGACGTGGTCGCCCTGGCTCCTCCTGGGGCTCCAAGCTTAAGTCCTCTCCCAAGCCCCCTCGGGCATGAAGGGGCGCCCTCACCCATCCGGGTGGGGGGACGGCTTCAGCACACGACTTGCTCACGTCTGGAGGCTTCATGTCTCAGACCGGTGGATTCAGGAGGTAGTGTCCTCCGGTTACAAGATAGTTTGCTGCCTGCCCTCCCCCAAGGTTCATCAGATCCCGGATTCCTCAGGACCCTGTATCGGCTCAGGATCTAGTGCAGGCGGTGCAAAGCCTTCTGGAGCTGGGGGTCATCTGCAAGGTCCCTTTAAGAGAAAGGGGCAAGGGTTTCTATTCAAACCTCTTCACCATGCCCACAAAAGATGGGTCAGTCAGGCCCATCCTGGACTTGAAGATCCTCAACAAATTTGTCAGGTGCAGGCGTTTTCGCATGGAAACTCTGTGCTCTGCCATCAGTTCCCTGCGCCCAGGGGATTTCATGACGTCTGTGGACATCAAAGATGCTTACCTTCATATTCCTGTGTTTCCAGGTCATCAAAGGTTCCTCAGGTTTGCTCTGGAAGATCAACACTACCAGTTTGTGGCATTGCCCTTTGGTCTCACTTCAGCTCCCAGGGTGTTCACCAAGGTGCTGATAGGAGTGATGTCTCTGCTCAGGTTTCAGGGCATCCGCGTGCTGCCCTACCTGGACGATATTCTCCCAGTCTCTACATCAGGCAGAGTTGGATACTCAGCTGGTAGTGTCCACCCTGGAGTCATTTGGCTGGGTGATCAGCCATCCCAAGTCTTCTCTGTCTCCCTCCTTGATGACTTCATTCCTGGGAATGAATCTGGCTATAGTTCAGGCAAGGATTTTTAGGTAGACAGTCTGATTGTGCAGGTCCAGTTCCTGCTATCTTGTCATCATCCCTCCATCAGGCAGGGAATGCAGCTGGTGGGCCTGATAGTGGCATGCTTCAAGGCGGTCCCTTATGCTCAGTTCCACTTGAGGCCTCTGCAACTCCACCTCTTGTCAGTATGGGACAAGGACCCTGCGTCCCTGGACCGGGTCTTTGCGCTTTCCCACCTGGTCAGGCGGTCCCTCTCGTGGTGGCTGGATTCCAGGAACCTGTTGGGGGGCAGATCCTTTCTGACCCCCTCCTGGGAGACGGTCACCACGGATGCCAGTCTGTCAGGTTGGGGGGGTTTCTGGAAGTCCCTGCAGTTCTAAGGGAGGTGGGGCCCTCAGGAGGCCCACACACCTATCAACGTCTTGGAACTGCGGGCGATCAGGTTGGTTCTGGCTCAGTTGACTCATCACCTTCGGGGCCTGCCTGTTCAGGTGCGCTCGGACAACCAGACGGCAGTTGCCTACATCAATAATCAGGGAGGGACCCGGAGCAGGAGGGCCCTCCAGGAAGTGTCTCTGATCCTGACCTGGGCAGAGGCCAATGTTCCCTGCTTATCAGCGGTGTACATCCCGGGGGTGAAAAATCTGCAGGCAGACTCTCTGAGCAGGGGGACCTCTCGCCAGGGAGAATGAAACACCCTGTTGCAGAGGGACCAATCTCTGTGTCACCGTTGGGTCAACCAGATGTGGATCTGTTTGCGTCCCGTCACAATCACAAGCTTCCGGCCTTTGTCTCTCTGTCCCAGGATCCTCTGGCATTGGCCACGGATGCCCTAACAATGTCATGGCAGGACTTTCAGCTCCTGTATGTCTTTCCTCCATTCCCCCTGCTGGGCAAAGTTCTGTGCAAGATCGCTCTGGAGGGGTGCCAGCAATTCTGGTGGCCAAGAAGAGTGTGGTTCGCAGACGTGGTGCAGCTGGCAGTAGATCAGTACGTTCTGCCCAGGGTGCCAGACCTGCTCACTCGGGGTCCCTTACGCCATCCCAATTTACAAATTCTGGCTTTGACAGCCTGGCTGCTGAAACCTCCATCTTGATGGAGAAGGGGCTGTCTACCTCTGTTGTTGATACCATGATAAAGGCTAGGAAGAAGTCTTCTCTTCCATTTATTACAGGGTTTGGCGTGCCTACATTGACTGGTGTGAGTCTAAGTCTCTTCCCTGTCGTGTGTTCTCTATTCCCAGGATCCTGGAGTTCCTGCAGCATGGGTTGGAGATGGGGCTCCAACTCAGTACTCTGAAGGTTCAGGTTTCTGCCCTGGCTGTTTTCTTCCAGAAGTCCTTTGTTCAGCATTCTCTGATCAGGGCTTTTTTCCAGGGGGTTACTCCTGTGCTTCCCCCACGTAAGCCTGTGTTGCATGTTTGGGATCTGAACTTGGTTTTGTCAGCTTTGCAGGGTGCTCCCTTTGAACCTGTGCAGGATGCTGCCCTGGCCATTCTTACTCTCAAAGTTGTCGTTTTGGTGGCTATCACCTCTGTAAGGCGTGTGTCTGAGTTGGCGGTGCTCTCCATCAAGCCCCTCTACTATGAGAGACACCAGGACAAGGTGGTGTTTCGCTTCAAGCCAGACTTTCTGCCTAAGGTTGTGTCTGCCTTTCGTTTGAATCAGGACATTGTTCTTCCGTCATTGTGCCTTAATCCTAGTAATGCTAAGGAGAGGGTCATGCATTCTTTGGATGTGGTTAGGTGTCTGAAGTACTATCTGGTGGCTACTACACCTTTCAGAAAAACTGATGCTCTTTTTGTGGTCCCTTTTGGTCCTAGGAAGGGTTTGGCTCCTGCCAAGTCTACCATCAGCAAATGGATTTGTCAGGCTGTGATTCAGGCCTAATCTGCTAAGGGGAAGAATCCTCCCTTCCGCCTTACTGCTCATTTTACTCGTGCTATTGGTGCCTCTTGGGCTTTTCAGCACCAGGCTTCTGTTGAACAAGTTTGCAAGGCCGCTACTTGGTCTTCTGTTCATATCTTTTCCAAGTTTTACAAGGTTGATGTTAGGGCCTCAGCTGATGCTGCTTTTGGCCATAAGGTTCTGCAGGCGGCAGTGGTGTGACCTGTCTGCTGTTACCTTTGGGGATCCCACCCTACTTTATGGACACTGCTATTGGATGTCCCAAGTGTAAGTAATCTATCTGGAGCAGGACGTACTGTATACTAAGAATAATACAAATGTGTGATTACTCACCTGTAGAATTGGTATTATGAGTATACAGTACGTCCTGCTCCACCTCACCCTTGGTTTTGCATTATCTTGGATACCCTGTATGGTGATGGTTATCATTGTTATAGTCACCAGTTTGGGTTTGTTTTTAATTTTCCCGGCTTCTCGTTAACTGCTTTTGAATGCTGGGGATTGTGGGAGGTCCCTGGGTATTTGAGGGGCTGGGAGGAGCCTATTTTCGATGTCTCTTTAGTCCAGCGCCATCTGGCGGAGTAGTACCCGAGTGTAAGTAATCTATCTGGAGCAGGACGTACTGTATATTCATAATACCAATTCTACAGGTGAGTAATCACAGAATTGTATTTTTTAGGAGCTCTAAAAAGGGAGGATACTTTCAAATGGATACCAAGACCCCTGCTGTATGTATATAACCATATAATTAACCATAGAAGTTAATTTATAATGGGTAAAGCACAAATTCCATACAACCACATACTCCCCATTGTGCAGGGAAAGCTTGATTTTCCTAACCAACAAGACAAATGGTAATCCTTTCTTTCCTGTGGGGTGAAAACTGATTTAATAAATTGCTGCCAAGTGTGCAACTCTTAAAGCAGAACCAAACTATCCCAGGTTTTGTTCCCTTCCCGTCATTCGGCAAACAGCTCTGATAGGCTTCAATGGAGAGCGAGAGCAGCCACACTTCTAACGGCCTGCATGAGCTCCTGCCCCAGTCTGCAGTCTTAAAAAACGTAAAAAATAAAATAAAATAGATTTAAAAAATCCATATATTTCACTA
The DNA here is from genome assembly GCA_027917425.1 of Gastrophryne carolinensis. Taxonomy (NCBI): domain Eukaryota; kingdom Metazoa; phylum Chordata; class Amphibia; order Anura; family Microhylidae; genus Gastrophryne; species Gastrophryne carolinensis. The sequence goes on from CM051240.1 coordinate 188,448,917, forward strand.
ACAAAAAAAAAAGAAAGCACTGAAACAAACGACATTTCATGTTAATGTGCAAGGTCTGCTGGGTAACAACAATATATAATTTCTCTCCAGATCAGATCTTAATCTTAATCTTGGATACAGGAGGTTATCCTCAGGTTACTAGATCGCAGGTTCTTTTGATCAGGAGTATCCCGGAATCCAGCAAAAGCATTGAGATCTGCTGTAAATCATCTTTACAGCCTGGAGTAGTCCGTCTTGTTCCTCTTTTAGAGAGTGGTCAGGGGTTTTACTCCAATCTGTTCATAATTTAACAGGTTCATTAATCTGAGGAAAGTTTGTGTGGAATCTTAGTTCCACAGTAATGTTGCTTCAACCGGGAGAATTTAGGACTAGTGAATATAAAGGAAGGCATACCTACATATCCCTATATAACTTGAGTCAGTTGATGGTCTACATCTTTGGTTGTGTGATTCGGTTTGTCGGCCTCAAGGGTGTTTACGAAGGCTTGGCAGGTCTCATGGCCTTTCTAAGAAACCAGGGGATACACATTATCCCTTACTTAGTCGATCTGTTGAGCAAGCCATCCTTTCTGGACGCTCTAAAGGTTATACAGACTATCTTATCAACGCTAGAGGGGTTTGGCTGGATAGTCAGCTATCCAAAGTCCCATATCATACCTCCAAGAGTTATACTTTTCCTGGTAATGTCATTAGACACAACTCAGGTCAAGGTATTTCTTCCGGAACAGAAGAGAATATTACTTAAGGCCTACAGGGTACAGGAGGGTACAGTATCTCTTGACCTGCCCTCACCCGACGATTCCTCAAGGAATGCGTTGGGCCTGATGGTGTGTTAATCCAAGGCGGTGCCCCTTGCACAATTTCACGCCAGACCCCCTGCTGATGGAATTGCTTTCGGTTTGGGACCCAGAAACCCTGGATCACCTCTTTTTCCATGACACCTTCAACAAGGCAGTCCCTAACCTGGTGGCTGAGTTATTCTTAGTATACAGTACGTCCTGCTCCAAATAGAATACTTACACTTGGGTTATCCTCCGCCAGATGGTGCTGCACTGCAGAGACATGCTAAACAGGCTCATCCCGGCCCCTCAAATACCCGGGGACCTCCCACAAATCCCCAGATTTCTCTGCAGTGCCGACTGCGAAGACATGATGTATCACTCTCTCGCAGGTGAGCGGGGCTATTACAGCCTGCGGCCCTGTTGGACTATTCCCACCCGTCCTCTTGTGATGTGCCTCCCAGTCTGGGCTGCACTGGTCGGGTGAAGGTAGGCAGCACCATGCGTGCTTATGGAGCGCTGCTCCACCGCAGTCCCCCACCAAAGGGTAGGCAGTTTAGGCTGATGGTGAGCCTCTAGTGGATGCCCCTCCCGCATTATTGCCCATGCCCCATGTAGCGGTGGGCCCTATACAAAGGGTCACCATCCTCCCTCGTTTCCCCCGTAGCTCGGGGGAAAAGAAAGGGGGGTGTGTGTGTGTGGTGGTCTCAGTGTACTGTGATTTCACGCTTATGGCCTTAGTATTGCCCTTGACTTGCAGCTTGGGGTCAGAGCCGCGCTGTGTGCTTTTTATTTCGGCCGCCGCCGTGCGCGTTTTCTTTCTTTTATTGGATGTGCTGGCGCGGGCGGCGGCGTCGCCGTTGACATATCTTTTTCTAAGTGCCGTAACATGCTTTTATTAAAAATGTGACTAGAAGCTGCCTTAGAGCTTCTCGCTCTTCGGGGGGGGGGGTCCTGGCTTGGCGCGCTCCGCGTCACAGGCCGCTCTGGACCGCCCTTCGAGGTTCGCTTGTCGCCATTTTGATGATCGTCGCACGCGCGCGTGGTAACGGCCTCCTCCTCCCTTGGTCTGTAAGTGCCCTTGCAGGCGATTTTCATTACCTTTGATTACTGCGCATGGCTCTGACACCCCTTATTCCCGTTATGTCTTTCAGACGGTCGACTCCAGTGGCTTCTCCCGGCTGGGTGTAAATTATAGCGGGCTTTGTGAAATTCTCCCACGTTCCTAGCGGGTCTTTGGGGCATCCAGGGTTGCCTATTTGCGTAAATCCCTGCTGGCATATTGTGCCTAAATAATCACCATATGGAGCCATCTCAGAATTATGTGACCGGGGTCCCTCTGGGACAAGACCGGCTGTGTATAGCGTGTGGACAACCCCATGCTGATGCTGACAGAGCACGGGTCTGTGGACCCTGTGCCGAGCAAGCACTGGCTCTGCAATCAGGCTTGCCAGTGGCTGCACCTCGTTTCAATACACCTATTTCCCCATGCTTAAATCTCACTCCTGCTGAGTCGCATACAAGTGGGGATTTGCAGCCTGCTGTGTCTTCCAGACTGCCTACGGCTGATCAGATTATTGCGAGGTTGTCAGAGCGCAGGGGCCCTGGTAAGAAGCGGCACCTGACGCCTTCTATTTTTGTTTTTCCAATGGGAACTGAGGAGTCTACTACTCCCCGTGCCTTTAACCCTTTCTGATGAAGGAGAGCTGTTCTCTGACTCGGGCTCATCTGATGAGCGGCCGAGGAGTCATGACGATTCTGGCCCTGAATCCTGGGGCCAGTGTGACACTGACGAATTGTTGATTAAGGTCTTTGAGGTCCTATCTATCTCTCTCCCTGGTGAGGCTCCCAAGCCTAGAGGGGAGAGTTTCCATACAGCGCCACCGTGCTTGGAATTTCTGGAGCAGGATCACTTCCAGGCTCTTGTACTCAAGGAATGGGAATGCCTTAGTAAACTTTCAGGGGTTCCAGGGGACTGGGATTGGAAATACCTCTTTCCCCCTGAGGTGGTTAATTGTTGGTCATCACCCCCCGTGGTGGATGCACCGATCATAGGGGTTCCTAACCCCCCCTTTATCGCAGCCCCTGCTTATAGCACCCTTCGGGATGCTGAGGACCGGCGCATTGATAGGCTGGCTTCACATGCCTTTTCTTGTGCAGGGACGGCGCTGCGTCCGGTCTGTGCCGCGGCCATTACTGCAGTGGCTGCTAGAACCCTCATCAGAAAGATGCTTGATCATCACCCTGATGATCTTCCCTGGGAGGTGTTTAATGCACTCACCAGTTGTGATGTATTTGTAAAATGTATCCTTTTAGCGCTGGATGACACCATTAGAATGTGTGCAAGGACCTCTGCCCTTGTGGTGGCTATACGTCGCTTGGTCTGGCTGCGTCAGTGGGGTGCTGACGATGCTGCTAAAAGGACTCTGGCTGGGCTTCCTTTTAGAGGACAACGCCTGTTTGGGGCCCGTATGGACCTGTTTGGTAAAAAGGGCAAATCACCCCAACGCAGGCGGCCATCTCGGCCCCCTCGAGGCAGGGGCACCCCTTCCCCTCCCTACCATAGGGTTAAACAAGAACCAGGGGTGTCCTCCCTGGGGGCTAGTTCAGACTCCTGCCCTAGGAGTGGCAAACAACGCCCCGGCCCCTCCGGCAGGGCTAAGCCTAAATCTTCCACCAAACCCCCTCAGGCATGATGGGGTGCCCTCGCCCGCCTGGGTGAGGGGATGACTGCAGCGCTTTGCTACTGTCAGGAGGCATCACGCCTCCTTCTGGTGTCTTTAGGGGGCAGTGCCCTCCGGATTCAGGTTGGAGCTTGCTGCGCGGCCCCTCTCGAGTTTATCAGGATACTCTGGGTCCCTGCCTCTGTTCAGGTGCTGGCGCAGGCCATGCAAGGCCTGTGGCGTCTGGGGGTCTCTTGCAGATTGCCCTTAACAGGCAGAGGCAGGGACCGCTACACTGATCTTTCCACAGTCCCCCCCCCAAAAAAAAAAAAAAGTTGGGTCAATCTGGACCGTTCTAGTTTCACAGAGTTTGGCAACTCATCAATTACAGGCAGTGCCTGCTTGGAGGTTCTTTGCTGGACCATCAGCTCCCTGTGCCCTGGGGGCTTCTTGCCGTCTGTGGAGATCAAAGATGTTGATTTGCATCCCTGTGTCCTCTGGACACCGAGGCTTCAGGCTCGCGTTGGAATTCCAACACTGATAATTGTAGCCTTGTGATATGGCCTCTCTTCGGCTCCTGGAGTGCTCTCCAAGTGGCTGACGGGGGCGATGTCTCTGATGAGACCAAGGGGCGTCCGTGCGTGGACCTACCTGGACGTCCTTCTCCCCTTCTAGGCTCTATGTCAGGCCTAGTTGAAGCCTGGACTGGTGGTGTCCATTGGGAGTCTTTGAGATGGGTGATTATTCACCCCTAGTCCTTATTGTCCTCTTAATTGGTAACTCCATTCCTAGGACTGAATTGGATATGTTCAAGCGACAATCTTACTGCCTCAGCAACGAATTGGACATTCTGGTTGCATGGGCTCCGTCTCTCATAGCTGTCCCCGTCACCTCGCCAGGCAGGGATGCAGCTGGTGGGGCCGTTGGTGGCTTGCTCAGGAGAGGTCCCTTATGCTCAGTCCCCCTTGGGTCCTCTGTAACTTCTATTGTTAGTACTGGTCAGGGATCCAGCATCCCTGGAGCAGGGTCTGTGTGCCTTACCCCCTGGCAAGGAGACCCCTCTTGGAGCGGTTGAACTCAAGGAACCTGTCTGGGGGCAGCCCCCTTCTTGCCCCTTCCCGGGGATGGCCACTATGGATGCCAGCCCATCAGAATGATGTGGGGGGGGGTTCTTTTGAAACCCCCTGCGGTTCCAGGGGAGGTGAGGCCTTTAGGAGGTCCATACACCTTTCAATTTGTTGGTAACAGTGAGCTTTCAGGTTGATGCTACCTTGCTTGACTGCTCCTCTTCTGGGTCGGCCGTTTGGTGGGTGCTCGGTCTATCTGACGACAGTGGCTACATTAATCATCTGTGTGGGACCTGGAGCAGAGTGGTTCTCCAGGAAGGTATCTGGCCCTGATTTGGGTGGAGGACTATGTTCCCTGCATGTCAGTGGTATTCGCTCCGGTGGGGGTCCCTCTGCGACAGGATGCGCTAATCCTTGTGTCACAATGAGATCCAACCAGTATGGATCTGTTTGTGCCCCGTCACTATTACAAGCTCTCGGCCCTTCTTCTCCCCGTCTCAGGATAAAGATGGCTGTGGTCCTGATGCCTTGGTATCTTCATGGCAGGACATTCTGTTTTGTATATCTTTTCTCCATTCCCCCTGCTGGGCAGGGTTCTGTGCAAGATTGCTCTGGAATGGGGGACCAGTGATTTTAGTGGCCCCTGGGTGGCCTAGTGGAATGTGGTTCGCAGACGTGGTTTGCAGGTAACAGTGCTTTTAAACAGTCTGCTGTTGCCTTTTTTGTTGGGGATCCCATCCTGCTTTATGGACACTGCTATTGGATGTCCCAAGTGTAAGTATTCTATTTGGAGCAGGACGTACTGTATACTAAGAATAATACAATTCTGTGAAATACTCACCTGTAGAAGTGGTATTATAAGTATACAGTATGTCCTGCTCCACCCCACCCTGGTTTTTGCATTATTCTGGATCCCCTGTATGGTGATTGTTATCATTGTTATGTTTATCAGTTTTGGGTGGTTAAATTCTCCCGGCTTCTTGTTCACTGCTTTTCAATGCTGGGGATTTGTGGGAGGTCCCCGGGTATTTGAGGGGCCGGGAGGAGCCTGTTTTGCATGTCTCTGCAGTGCAGCGCCATCTGGCGGAGGATAACCCAAGTGTAAGTATTCTATTTGGAGCAGGACGTACTGTATACTTATAATACCAATTCTACAGGTGAGTATTTCACAGAATTGTATTTTCAGCCTCTTCAGAAGGGCAAGTCTTTTCCTCCAGTACAATGGAAGATTGTCACCACAGATGCCAGTCTAACAGGTTGGGGGGTCATGGGGTCACAAACGATCCAGGGACAGTGGGGACAAGGGGAGAACTGTCATCCCATTCTGGAACAGAGAGCAATTTTATTGTCTATCACACACTGGACCTCCTATCCGAGGGGTCATCCTGTCAGAATTCAAACAGGCAACCTGGTGGAGGTATATATCAACCATAAGGGGGGCACCAGAAGCATGTTCCATGCATCTCAGCAACCCTTATACCAGGAGTGGACAATATACAGGGCGATCATCTAAGCAAAGCAGTCCTGCATTAGGGGAATGGTCCCTCAGTCAGAAAGTTTTTCAGTCCCTTTGCATCTGCTGGGGGTTCCCAGAGGGAGATCTCTGCATTCTGCCACAATCAGAAAGTTCTGAGGTTTGTATCTCAGTCCAGGGATCCTCTAGCGATAGCAACAGATGCACTGACTATTCATTGGTCAGTATTAAAGTTCTCTACGTGCTCTCTCCAATTCCACTGCTGGGTTGAGTGCCAAAAAAATAAAAGGGATTGGCCATGAGGGATTCCTGACCATTCTGGTGGCCAAGGAGACGTTGCGTTTCAGACATAATAAGGATGTCTGAGGGCGAACATTGAAGATGCCCAACAATCCAGATCTCTCACCCACGTTTTCTGGGTTTGACGGCCTGGCTACTGAGACCTCCATCTTGGCAGAAAGGGGCCTTTTCCATCCATTCATTCAGACTATGATTCAGGCCTGAAAGCAAACCTCACCCTGGAGGGCCAGGCACTTAAGGCAGTAGTTAGCCTATTGTAGGCCCAGGGTGGGCCGGAAATGTTACATTTTTTTGCACAGCACATCCTCCATCCAACCCTCCCAGTAATACCACCCACAACAGGTCAGGAGGAAGGTACTGATATTCCCAACCATAATCCAAAAAAAGCTTCTGGGGGAAATTTTTTGAAAATTGGAGAGGTCCTTTATCTGATGGGCATTTCCTTGACCTGGGGGAATCCAGGCATTAACTGCTCTACCACAGTGGGACAACAGAGCTGCCATTTCTGGGGGTTCCTCTGGTTCCCTAGCGGGCTCCTCATCATCTGGCATTGGGAAGCTGGGAGGTGGAGGGCGCCAGCAGTAAGTAGGCAGTACCGCCAGATCAACCCCCCCCCCCTCCACAACAGGGGTCTCAACAACCCTTCACTGTTCCCCCCACGGATTCTGCCAGTTGACTCACTTGCCCCCCCACAGCAAACTCGGGGGACAAGGAAAAAGAGCTCCCAGGGTCAGCGGCAGTCAGGGTCATCAGCTGCAGCAGGAGGAACAGTCTCCCCCCATAGAGGGGACGACTCAACGGGTCAAGGTAGGGACAGGGCAGTTTGTACCAGACGTGGTGACGTCTGGCCACTTGCATGGTTATCCTCCTCATCAGGTCCAGCCATCCTTTCCTCTGTAGGTGTAGAACAGCCCTCTTCCGGGCTCCAGACCTCCAGGCTCTCTGTGCCTCACAGGAGCCACTGACAGTTTTTCCTCCCATGCCGTCACAGGCCTTTTAAAACACGGCAGTCCCATCCAGGTCATCAGGGTGGGCAGGCCACAGGCTCGACATCAGGGCCGGCAACAAGTTCTTGCATCTGCAGCAGGGGGGAACAAATTTTTCCCAGCGGCTAAACGCGTCCTCCGAGGGGATTGACACCTTGGCCATTTTTGGGATTGGAACTCATGCTCTCCCACTCACACAGCTGACAAGCCACCAGAACAAACAATGTCCTTTCTCAGCAGTGTCAGGCAGCTTATGCAAAGTTAACCTGAAATAGTCGCAGCAAACACCCTGTGGAGGGGAAGCACACGCCCAGTCAGCATGGGGGTCTCACACATGAAATTGTCGTATCCAGTTTGTGACGCCATTCTGTAGCGTACACTGCAGAAGACCTTGGGATGCCCCCACAAGGGACATGGAACAGGGGAGCCGTAGTCACTCAGGTTTCCCCAACAGGCAGCTGTCTAAGGCTGGACTCAAGGCAGTTAGCAAGCAGAAACCACAGTCACAAATTTATTTTCGGACAAGCACCCCTTTATTGGCACTTCACAATGCCCAGGCTGGGGGTCCCTGACCCTTCCCAGAACACTCCAAGTGCTAACTTCCAATGGAATGCCCCCCCCCCCCCCCCCTGTGAGCGGCCTCAGTTGGAAAGTGCTGCCAGGGAGCTCCCCCAAGGGACAAGCTTAGTGCCACCTTACAGGCACTACCTCCTTCCTCCAGGCTTCATCACCGGGAACCTTTGCATTCCCCACAAGGGCCAAAGCTCGAGTTCCATGGTCCAGGTTAGCATCTTTCCTCACAGCCAAAAAGCACATATGCACAGCTTCACTACTATCACCAAACTAAACCACCACTTGCTGGGCCATCCTTATATAGGCCCAGCTGCCAATCTATGTTGAGGGGTGGAACCTGTCTAAACTAACCTGGTAGCCCCACCCCCTAGAGGCAGGAAGTCTATTAACCCCTGGAGTTTCTGCTCTTAGCCCAGCTCAGCAACACCATATCCTGGGCTACTCTGAAAAATTAACCCTTAGAGGGGTGGTGGCTGGAGTGCAGACTTGGTAAGTATCTCTGCCCGAGTCAAGCAGACGTGCATCCTAAATCGGGATGCCTGTGGGTGCAGAATGTGAGGGGGGGCAAGACTTAAAGTGGAACAAAACCCACCAGTGACAGGCTTGGAATCTAAAAGAGTCCAGGGACGGCCGCTAGCTTTCCCCGGTGCACCCTGATTCGGGATGCCTCGCTGTGTCCGATGATAACTCACCTTTCTCCAGTCCAATAGCACATGTTCGGGCTCGTCCAATCAAAGTCGTTTCCATTTGGGAGTGTGTGCTTCCGCATCCCCTGCCTTCCCGGCGATGTGCATGCACTCCCGTCCCAGCCATTCAGATAGGCCCCCATAGAAGCCAATCAGAGCCATTGGCAGAAGGATTTAAACACAGCAAAGGGCTCTGATTGGACAAGAGCCAGCACATGCACCATTGGACCGAGGAGAGGTGAGTTGTACTGATCGAACTGGGGGGTTTCACACAGCAGGGCATCCCACTTCGGGATGACCCAGGGGCACGGAACAAAACCTGGAAAATTCACGAGTTTCTTTCCACTTTAAGGTCTACTTAATAGCCCCCCCCCCCCCCCAGGGGCATTATTGGCCACGGGTAGTCACGTGGACCAAAAAAGCAGCACTGTAGCACAGATCGGGTGGTTAATTAAGCAAAACAATACCCATGATTTTCGCTATCCTAGGTTTTGTTCCTTGCTCTGCTATGTGGAACTCTCCAGATCCTAAGTAAAATGTACCTGATCATCAATCCAACGACACATGCGCGGCCTCTGACCCAATCATCGCTGTGTGACTTGCAGATTGATGGTAAATGGTCCTTATTACACGCAGAGCTCATAAATCAGGAGTGGATGCACCCCCAGTTTCCTTTATATGTAGGCACACTCCCACCCCCATCTAAATGGCTGGGGGCAGGGCCAGCTCCACCGGAGTTTATATTGGCGAGGAAGCCAGGAAGAAAGAGTCTTGCCGCAACCCAGGAAGGTTTCACACAGCAGCGCATCCCGAATTGGAATGCCCCAGCGGGAAAGCCATCCCAAATCGGGAATCCTGGAAACTAGGTTAAAGCTAAAAGACTCCAGGGCCGGTCACTATGAGCGTTGTTACCTTTTACCCTAGTTTCCGGAATTCCTAAGGTTATTACACAGCTGAGCCTACCAAAAGGGATGCCCCTGGGGTAGGAGGCTGAGAGAACCTCTAAGTCAATTTTGATTGGAGGTCCACGTTAACAGCCTGCATAGACTTTTTGCCTTGTGTATGTCGGGAACAAAACGTTGCGGCAATAACATTGGACTATATGTTGCACAGCTAAGGCTAAGCAGTGGTTGCCATGGGTTACTGTAATCATTCCAGTCTGCATGCTGCTTATCACATCTCATTCCGTATCACAGCCGTGATAGGCGCACGCTACACACGTCTGTCTTCTTATTGGCTACCAGCTTCCAGACCCGCCTCTGTGTCACATCACACCTCCGCTCTGATTGGCTTCTGTGCCCTCTGCTCATGTCAGCCTAGCTGAGGTAAGAGCTCTGGGCGCGCTGCACTCTGGGAGATGTAGTTCTGAGTAGTCCCGGTCTTTCAATAGCTTGTCACAAAAAACTACACGTCCCAGGTGACTTTGCAACTGAAGACTGTTCAGTTTTTAGTGTAAGAGATGCAGAACTGACAAGCAACAGAAGAACCGAAGCAATGACTGAGGGCACGTAAGTACTCCCGCCTCACACTTCTGCAGTGGTGGGGTTAGAACCCCTTCAGCGCCCCTACCACCTGTCCCTAATTTATAGGGGCATCCAGGTGTTTGATGTAGGGATTTTCATGGACAAAGTTTGTTAGGGTGAGCTTGCCAAGTATGCAGAAGAGCTTACAATCAGGGGCGTAACTTGAGGGGCTGAGACTGCACCAGGGCCCAGAAGGTCCAAAGGGTCCCATCATTGTTGCTCCTCCACAGTATGTATCGTATTTGTGGTCACTTGGCTTCATTTAGAGAAAGGAGGCTCCATTTGTCTCTGCTGTTTCCGTCTTTTGTTGTCTAGCTGCATCCAATTGAGTTAAAAGACAGAAAAAGGTTTACTGTATGAGGCTTAAATGGGCCTCATTTAATGTTCGCACCAGGGCCCCGTCACTTTTAGTTACGCCACTGCTTACAATCTATGGGCAAAAGGGAGGAAACAGTGGGGTGATACATCATACAGAAGCAGTAGGTAAGCTAAAGCCTGACTCCGACTCTTCACTTTTTTTAGTCTCCGACTCCAACTCCTTCATAAATGGTCAAATGACAACATCACCATTATATAAGCAATGGGGCGACTTATATAGAACATAAATCATATTTATTAGAATACCATATCTGAACCAATATCATAAAGGCACATTCCAAGCAAAGGGTTAAATTAGCTGCTTTCCCCATGCTGGCTGTCAGGGGCAGCATCTTTCATTCACCAGCACTTTGCACTCCCTGATAACCCCTGCTGAACTAGCTCCTTTCTGCCAACTCCTCTTTCTCGGTCCCCAAAATGAATTCACTTTGGAGGAGACTGTTATGCTGAAAAATGCATCCTCTGCTACTGAGGAGGCCCAGCAGAAGGGAGGGAGTTCACTAGGTCTTATAAAGAAATATAAAGCAGGCTGAATATAAGATGTAGCCCTTCACATACAACATAGAGAAAACAGGCTAATTTATCCCTTTGCCTGGAATGTACCTTTAAAATTCTTGTCTAGGCAAGAACACAAAAAAGCCTATACTCACCTTTTTCCCCCACAGCTCCTCTGTGCAGCGCCGGCATCTTCATACTTACCAATAAGGGAGTAAAAACTATTACATAGTAACATAGTATGTAAGGCTGAATAAAGACTTTAGTCCATCCAGTTCAGCCGGTTTATCTCCTTCCAGTGGTCTAGTAGCCATAGCTGGAAATGTTATTACATGCCAGGAAGGCATCCAGGCCACTTTTGAATGTTTTTACTGTATCCATCATTACTACCTCCTCTGGCAGCGAGTTCCATAGTCTCACTGCTCTTACAGAGAAGAATCCCCTCCTATGTCGGTGGAGAAAGCACCTTTCCTCTAACCTTAGTGGATGCCCTCGGGTTATGGTTACACTCCAAGTTATAAATAGATTGTGGGACTGATCTTTGTATTGACCCGAATATATGTATACATAGTTATTAAATCACCCCTCAGGCGTCTCTTTTCTAAACTAAATAAACCTAACTTTGACAATCTTTCAGGGTACTTCCCACGCTCCTTTTGTTAACCCACCTTTGAACGCACTCCATTTCTGATATGTCCTTCTTAAAGTGGACCAACACCCAGGGGGGATCGGCCCGGGAATCTATAAGATTACCGGACCGATCAGATCCCTCCCCGCGGGGCATCCGAAATCGGGATGTCCCGCAGGGAGGAACCCCCCAGGAGGCCCACAAACCTTACCTCAGCCCCGTTCCTTCCCTCTAGCAGGGCGCGCACCCGCGCCGGCCGTTTGTGAATGGCCGGCGCAGGCGCGCTCCCTGTTAGAGGGAAGCGCGAGATGCGGCCTCCAGCGCTCAGAGCGGCCAAGCGCATACCACAGCGGCTCTGAGCACTGTGATTGGCTGGAGCGGTCACGTGGGAGCGTGGTGAGGTAAGTGTTTCTGGGCTTTCGGGGGGGTTTCAGACAGCGGGGCCCCACCGAAGTGGACTAAAACCCAGGATAGTCAAAATCCTGGGTGTTGGTCCACTTTAAGCACAGGTGCCCAGAAATGTACACAGTATTCCATATGGGGTCTGACCCGCGTCTTGTACAGGAGTAAAATGATGCTCTGGTCATGGGCACCTAGGCCCCTCTTGATGCACCCCATGACCCTGTTTGCTTTGGCAGCTACCTCCTGGCATTGATTACTACAGTTAAGTTTATTGTTAATTAAAACCCCTAGGTCCTTTTCAATTGCTGTTTTGCAAAGCATTTCTTTATTTAGTATGTAATCATGACACAGATTTCTCCTTCCCATGTGCATAACCTTACATTTATCTGTGATAAACTTAATTTGACATTTAACTGCACATGCTTTCAATATATCTAAATCTGTTTGTAGCTGCCTGCTGTCCTCTTTTGTGTTAATTACTTTACACAGCTTAGTATCATCTGCAAAGATTGAGACTTTACTCTTTAATCCGTGCCCTATGTCATTAATATATATTGAAGAGAATTGGTCCCAGAACTGACCCTTGTGGTACTCCACTAGTAACAGTGACCCAATCTGAGTGTGTACCATTGATAACCACCCTCTGCTTCTGATCATAAAGCCAATTTCTCACCCATCTGCACACGTTTTCCCCCAGTCCAAGCATTCTCATCTTTTGTACCAGCCTTTTATGTGGCACAGTATCAAATGCTTTAGAAAAGTCAAGATATATGATATCCAATGACTCCCCCTGATCCAATCTTGAACTTACCTCCTCATAAAAGCTGATGAGGTTTGTCTGGCAGGAGAGATAAAGCCACGCTGATATGGAGTAATAAGCTCATTTTCCCCAAGATACTCCAGGAAACCTTCAAACAGCTTGCCCACCACAGATGTTACGCTTACCGGTCTATAGTTCCCAGATTCCCAGGTATTCTGTCCTCTATCGCTGGGCAGACATGGTGGCATCCATCAATATGGCTTCACGTTCCCTAAACATCCTACTTGACTTATTGCAGTGAAGGGGGCGTGCTGAGTCCAGGTGTGCTGAACACCTCCTCCATTGCAATAAATGGAGTAGGCTTGGGGCTCCAAGGCTCCATAGATGCCTCCATGTGTGGCCACAAATTTTACCCCCCCCTCCAACCAATGACTGGACCATGCACGCCTTTACCACTCACTCGTCAGCCAATAAAATTTAAACCACACAGGTGATAGTGAGCCGACGCTCCCCTCCTTAACGCTCAGCCATGGAGAGGAAAAAAAGTGCGAACTCACCTGTCCCATCTATTGTACGTCCATCACAGCGGTTCCCTGACCAGCCCTCTGCTCAATCAGGTGTATAAGTGACCCATCCTCCCATTAGTCAACTTGTTTCTATGGATTTTTAATATTACACAATTTTGCAATTGTGCCCCTTCAGGTAGGCCATTAGACTGAATTATCAAATTAATTGTATGATTTTTTGTGGTCTGTTAAAGGTTCTCTTTTTTATTAATATGATTCTGTTCACCAGGTGCCTGCGCAGGAGGGGAGGCCCCTACAAGTCCGATCCAGCAACAGACCTGACTCGCTGGCGCCTCACTTGCACAGAGGGTAGACAGACTTGGCGCTATGTGGAAGAGGAGGACAGACCACAGAGTATGCTGGAGGCACATTCCCTGGGGTTGAGTACGGTAAGAGGGAAAACTGCAACTCATATAGATAAAAGCGGACCCAAAGCCTCCCTTACCAGGGAGAGATCTGATCCCTAGGGAAACTAAACTAACCTAAGCACCACCCCCACTCGCAGCTTTGCTCTTTATGGGCGACAGCCTGGCTAAGATATGTTTTTTTCCTTCTAACCCCCCTCCTGCCTCAGTTCCGGGGGGGGGGGGGTCCTTTTTAACTGAAGTTCCGCTTTAAACAAAATCCCTTTGGCACAAAAAATACTCACAAATTCCATCTAAATTGGACTTACCCTTTAAATATCTCTTACATTTGGGACTCATGGGTGACAAGAATATGTGGTTTAGTAGCTGAGGAATGAACATGTTGCAGTGGTCAGGATATGATAATACAGCCTATGTTTAATATTTTATTTATTTTCCCAATATTCATAAAAACACCTAAAAGGATGCAGAATGATGCTGGAATGGCAGCTGGATGGTTCCCTGGCCATGCAGCAGAGCCCCCCGGTGCTTTCCATGATTCATTCAGTTACAATCTGAACTGCCACATGAGGTGTATGTGGCAGTTTAGCTTGTAGTGCCTTCAGATTTATTGCAGTTATTATAAATAAATTATAAAGGCTGGTCCTCGATGCTGTATAGTGTTTAATGTGATCCTATACCCAGAAAGAAAGTTTATATTGTCAGCTTCTATCCCCAGCCCAGTGCCCCAAAATGGCCTATCTTTCTTTTTTTTAATAAAGCTTATGCTCAATATTTATAAAAACTGTAACAGGAAGCAATATGTTGGCTGCCAGGGGACACAGCTGGACAGCCAAGGAGCCATATGGCTGTCCCATTCAAACAGAAAACTGCATCCAGTGTTTTTATGAATATTAAGCAAAAGCTTTAGTAAATAAATAAACAGGCTTTTTGGGGGTAGAAGGTGATGACATAAACTTCCTTTCACTTTAACTCAATCATCGCTGGAGAGCACCAGATCACACTTCTGCACTGCCAGGATGCCATACAGCCAGCATTTGAACCTTATACTGCTTCCTGTTCGTGTTATGAATAATAGACAAAGGCTTTGGTAAAAAAAAGAAACAGGCTGTTTTGGGGCACTGGGCCGGGGTTAGAAGGTGACAACATTCATTTCCTTTCTGAGTATAGAATCACTTTAACTGAACCATCTCTGGAGAGCACCAGGGCACACTTCTGCACTGCCAGGATGCCATACGGCCGGTATTTGAACCTTATACTGCTTCCTGTTCATGTTGTTATGAATAATGGACAATTGCTTTAGTAAAAAAAAGAAACAGGCTGTTTTGGGGCACTGGGCCGGGGTTAGAAGGTGACAACATTAATTTCCTTTCTGAGTATAGCATCACTTTAACTGAATCATCTCTGGAGAGCACCAGGGCACACTTCTGCACTGCCAGGATGCCATACGGCCGGTATTTGAACCTTATACTGCTTCCTGTTCATGTTGTTATGAATAATGGACAATTGCTTTAGTAAAAAAAAGAAACAGGCTGTTTTGGGGCACTGGGCTGGGGATAGAAGGTGACGCCAGTAACTTCCTTTCTGGGTATAGAATCACTTTAACACATATGTGTATGTTGGGCCACAGGCAACAGAATATACATTTAAATCTTATATAAATCTGTTTAAACACAGGATAATTACCTGAAGGATTTGCCCAAGGCTTCTACTGCACACGAAGCATCTGAGAATGGAATGACTTTTTATTCTGCCTTACAAGCGGAGGATGGGCATTGGGCTGGTGATTATGGAGGGCCGCTTTTCCTAATGCCAGGTCAGGATTTTCACCAACTTGATTGTTTTTGTTATTATTGGCATCATGTAAACCTATAATTCTTTTACAGGTCTTTTGATTGCATGTCATGTGACACAGACCTCACTACCAGAATCCACCAAGAAGGAGATGGTGCGCTACCTGCGTTCTGTTCAGCTTCCAGATGGTGGATGGGGACTGTGAGTCTATATGTTTTTCTTTTCAATAAGGACTAAAGTGGACCTGAGGCAGACATGTACTACTGTCCCACCTATGGGCATTCTTATTGCAAAACCTCATATTTGACTTTTGGTTACCATGATTCCCAGGGGCATCCCGATTCCCACAGTAGGGATCAGCACCTAACCCACCCCTCACCACGAGCTGCACAATTACCAAGCCACGCTCCAGCACTGTGTTCCTATGTGGCACAGCGGCATCTCCTGCCTCCCCTGCTGTGTATGCTCCCCACATGCCCTGACATTGAGAGAGGTGTGAAGCCAAACAGCGGTGGATGCCACTGTGCTGCATAGGAATACAGCATTATGATAACCAGACCAAACATCAAATATGACTTTCGGTTTGGTTTAGGAGCAGATCCTAGGCTTATCATAGGGAGGCTAGAGCAGGTGGTGGCTCAGGGTATACAAGGTCCAGGTTAGCAATCTGCTGACGATTTGGGATTCCCCACTGTGTGAACCCCCCTTGGCAGATCCACAATCAGTTACCTTTCTGGGAGTCCCGCGTCATGATCATGGACGCATCCCCGGCAGCTGAGGTGTGCACCGGCACCCAGCCGTTCAGATTGGATGGGCACGGGAGTGTGCTGCACACCACAGGAAAACTGGGGATGGGGCCCCTCCCTATGCCAACAGTAAGTTCAAAACAATGCATTGGTAAGCACGTTATAAAGCATTGATTGGACGAAAGCCAATGCATGCGCTAAGCGGCAGAAAAAAGGGTTGTGTTGGCATCCTGGGGGGTTACACACAGGGGGGAATCCCAAATTGGCATATCCCAGGGACAAGGACCACAGTAAAACTGGGGATGTGGTCGCTCCCTATGCCAACTCTATGTTCAATGCTACGCATTAGTAAGCACGGTATAAAGCGCTGATTGGACGAAAGCTCATGCATGCACTGAACGGCAGAATGGAGAGTTGTGTGGGCAATCTGGGGATTACACACAGGGGGGCATCCCAAATCAGCAAGTCCCAGGGACAAGGACCTATCACCTGGATAGTAAAAATCCTGGTGATAGTTCCAGTCTAAATATGGGAGCAATCATGATGTTTTCTATTGATATGTATGTGACAACACTTCCCACAGATACATCTCGTCCCACTCCCCCCTCCCGTCTTCACTCAATAGAAGTCAGTGGTGCAGCAGCCACAGTAACCCCGTCATGGCTGCTCCCATGAACTGCCAGTTATTTAGACATTCCGGCAGCCGGAACGTCACTGCCCACTTCAGCACTGGGCGGCCATTCGCGACACTGGATTCTTGTTGGTGGACCAGGGTTTAAGGTGAGATTTATGGGCGTTCTGGGGGTTATGTGCGGGGAGGAGCATTCTGAATGCCCCCCCCAGACTGTCATTTAGTGGCAGGGACCAAGACTTGCGCCGTGCAAGGTGTTGGTTCGCTTTATTTATACTGTCCATAGCCTGCTAAACTGTGCTCTCAAACCAACCCCTAGCTTCAGGAAAACTACCATAGACTAGACCTAATTGTTTGAAGCAGGCAAACAGGCAATGAAGCAGGCAAATGTTAAACGGGGATGCTGAGGGGAAATGGGAGCTGCACTTCAAGCCTCCATCCGGAAGTCTGTCTTATAAGGAGGAGAGTATAGGTTTAAGGGAGGTGTGGAATTGGGGGGGGGGCGTCATTCGTTGTTTGGTGTTGAACTGGAAAACCAAGGCAATCTATATGGTTCTGTTTATCATACAGGCATATTGAAGATAAGAGTACTGTGTTTGGCACAGCTCTGAGTTATACCTCTCTGCGCTTGCTGGGAGTATCACAGGATGACCCAGATCTGACCCGAGCCCGCAACAATCTTCATAGTAAAGGTAACTTTTATGTATAAAAACTGCACTTACAGTAAATGATTTTTATTTCCTAGGTGTTTTTAATGCCTATGTTGTGCTGAAAAACTATGCTATTAATGTTAAAGAATTTTCTTCCCGGGGGGCGTGGCCTGGCCGGGGAACAAGATGGAAGCTTGACCTGAGAGCTCCTGACGAGGCCCCCTAAGAAGCCTTTTTTTCCGCGACCTACTTCTACTATGGGGCGACTAAACAAGCCCGGGGCCTCCACTAAGAACCCCAGGACCTCCCAGACCCCAAAATCTGCGAGTAAGAGGCTCCCTGAGCTGTTCCAGAGCCAATTGAGGGAGGACCCCCGGCCTTCCAATATGGCGGACGCTCGCTCCATGTGCAGCTCGCCGGAGAGGGAAGATGCGACCGCCTCTGAGGGTGAGGACAGCGCTCTCTCGGCTTGACTCAGCCAGCTCCCCACTCGCAGTGAACTGGCTAATTTCGCAGGGGAAATCAAGGCTTCAATTACTGCAGCTATTGCGGACCTGCGGGGAGACCTGAAACACCTGTCCCAAAGAGTGGACAAAGTCGAGGGGGAATGTGCAGACACGTCGTCTAGGCTGGCAGAGGTGCGCGATGTGGTCCGAGCTCATAACAAGCACTTACTGGACTTCCATAGACACCTGGAGGACCTCGAAAATCGGAACAGGAGGTGTAATATCCGAGTTCGGGGGGTTCCAGAGGAGGTGGCCCCCGACCAGACGCAAGAGGCCCTGACTTCCATTTTCAATTCTCTCTTGGAGAGGCCACCAGGCTCACAGATTGAGTTTGTCAGGGCCCACAGGGCTCTTAGACCCCGCAGTGCTGGCGACTCTACCCATCGAGATATTGTCTGCTGCTTGATGAGTTTCCCCCTGAAAGAGGAAATCCTCGCGAAAGCAAGAGGCCGGGACAGTATACTATTCAACAACAATGAAATCCAGCTGTTCCAGGATCTATCAAACATCACCCTGCAGAATCGGAGGGCGCTGCGCCCCCTCACAGCGCTTCTCAGAGAGAGGGGCATCCCGTATAGATGGCGCTTTCCCTTCGCCCTTTCTGCCTCAAGCAATGGCAAATCGGCCACACTCAGGTTCCCGGAGGACTTACCGGACTTTTGCTCCCAGCTGCGACTTCCTGAGATATCTGTCCCGGACTGGCTTCAGGACTTTTCCATCCCGCAGTTACTGCGTAGAGGCGCCCGAGACGATCGCACCAGCTCTTATCGGCGGACGCCCCGAGATCGCTCCCCGCGGGCGATGGAAGGAGGGGGCAGTCGTTCCAGATCCAGGAGCTGAGAGACAGGCCTGCGTGTTCTTCACAGCCTCAGAGCTAAGCTGCTTTCCCCCTTTTACCGCTGTTTAGGATTTAGCTGTCTGATCCACCTCCCATAGTTTGTAGGCCGTTAATACGTTTAGCATTGTAGGCCCCCCACCTGTCTTACCTATAGATATGTTTTCCATAAGTTTGCTGTTTGCTGATTCTCACCGGAGATGGGAATTCTGGGTTGGTAATTTGCTGTGTAGGACTGTACATTTGAAATGCTAGCTGATTTACAGGTTCTGGGCCCTCTCCCCGTTGCAGATATGTAGCGGAGGGCTCTGCATGTGTGTTTAGGATTTAGCTGTCTGATCCATCTCCCATAGTTTGTAGGCCGTTAGTATGTTTAGCATTGTAGGCCCCCCACCTGTCTTACCTATAGATATGTTCTCCATAAGTTTGCTGTTTGCTGATTCTCACTGGAGTTGGGAATTCTGGGTTGCTAATTTGCTGTGTAGGATTGTACATTTGAAATGCTAGCGGATTTACAGGTTCTGGGCCCTTTCCCCATTGCAGATTTGTAGCGGAGGGCTTTGCATGTGTGGGTCTCCCTGGTGGGGAAGGTGAAACCTCTAGCTTCACACTTGGGGGGCGGGGGGCTCATCTGGTCTCCTTGGCCCTCAAAAGCCAGGAGTCCCGATTTTTTGCTTAACCCACTATACAGTGGGTAGTTTTGCTCAATGATATCCTGGTGGCTGTTTATTGTATGTTTCTCAAGCGTTAGACTCGCGCTGGTCCTGGGGGCTCCCCAGGGGAGGTTTCGGTCCAAGGTGGGTTGGTGTCGACTGAGGGGGGATGAGGTGAGGCCTCGTATTGGGTTCCGGTTAACCCACTGATACCGTGGGGGAGGCCAGCTCGGGGTGTCCTTGCCCGCTCGCTTACTTTCTTTAAAGCCTCGCCCGGTACCGGTGCTGCGAGCATGTTCTCGAATTAGGGGAGGGTGCGTCATCTCGATTTCCCATATGGAGCGGTGAGGCGAGAAAAAAGGGGAGGTGACGCTCGTGGGGGCGCAGCGCGGTGATGGCGGGTGAGAGGGTTGAATAAGGGGTAGAAGGGGTGCTGTTTCTCCCTCCCGCCGGGATATTAGACCAAGGGGCAGCGCTCGGGGAACGGAGAGCTGGCAGGCGCAGCCTGACACTTCAAGCTATATGGCGGCTTGGGGATCGGGACTCTGCCCGGAGCGCTGCCGCGGCTGGGTGGCGGGGGCCGAGGGGGATGGCGTCTGGGTTGGATGGATGCCCCCTCGCCTGAGGCCCTGACCAGGGGATCGGCCATTTGAACGGGGGTCGGTGGGGGGGGGCCTGGGGAAGGTCTCCAATTATATCTGATCCCTTTTTGGGACTGGCTTGCCCCCTTGCTTCCTGCAGCCCTGGAGATATAGGAGGGGGCCTCGTTGGGGTTTTGAGGGTTGAGCTTGGGTTGGGTGGCCTCCGGGCTCTTCTATCTGTTTTTCAGGGGGGATTTCCCTTGGCCTTCCGCGATCCCCCACAAAAGGGTAGATAGCCCAGGCGGGAACCAGAGGGAGTCTCCTCTTTAATCTCTCTCACCTTGACCCCGGTGATCACTCTCTGGGGTCAAGGGGGGGGTGCCTGCCGAGGGGGGACCCTGTCTCCCCTTGGGACGGTTACCCCAGTAGTTCCCATATCCTGTGTGAGGAATCGGGGAGTCTCTCCTCGCTTCCTCCTGCCCTCTTTAGGTGATTGGTTTCTTTGTTGGGTCTGTGTGACTGGTTTGCTCTTTTTTTTTTTTTTTTTTTGTGTGTTTACTTCTTGTCAGTACTTCCTTCTGTGTCTATCCCAGTGTTCTACCCGTCTCCTGTGCTCTCTTGTCTCCCCTCTTTCCCCTCGGGTGTGGGGGGTGAGGTAAAAGCTTGCAGACGCTCCTGCCAGGGGGCGAACTTGGTGCTGGGGGCTGCTTGGCCGGGGGGCGCTGACAGGGTTTCTGGGGAAGATGGGTCCCCTGTGCCTTAATGTTGTCTCGGTGAATGCTAAGGGTTTGAATACTCCTGTTAAAAGGCATGCCCTCTTCCGAGAATTAAAGCTCTTTAATGCGCACTTTGCCATGGTCCAGGAGACCCATTTTCAGAGAAACAAGGCCCCATATCTGGGCAACAGGGTCTACTCGACCTGCTTTGCGGCCAACTCTCCTACTAACAAAGCGAAAGGGGTGGCTATACTAGTGGATAGAGATGTCACATTTCGGGTCCTTGCAGTAGAAAGGGATCTAGAAGGGAGATTTGTGTTTGTAAAGGGGACGCTTCTACATGGTCAAATCGTCACCTTGGCAAACGTGTATGCCCCGAATAAAGATCAACAAAAGTTTTGTTCAAAGGTACTGGCTAAACTTGATGCCTTCAAGGAAGGTATGCTAATATTAGGGGGGGACTTGAATTGTGCTTTGAACCCCCTGGTGGATACCTCTGACGCTAAGACCGCCATCTCTTACGGGGCATTGAAGCGGATTAAGAGATCATTGCAGGAGCTGGAACTAATTGACTCCTGGCGTCTGATGAATCCAACAGGGCGAGATTATACATATTACTCTCCTATCCACGCAAAATACACCAGGATTGATTATATCTTTCTCTCGCAGAGAGACCTGGGGAGGGTGGTCAGTGCGCAGATCGGAAATATTACTTTTTCCGATCATGCACCAGTGGTGCTCTCATTGTCTCTCCCTTGTGTTGAGCGGAAGGAGTGGAACTGGAGACTTAATGAGAGCATGTTGAGGGACCCCGGGGTGGTTATGAAGCTGCAGGAGGGCTTGGAAAGGTATGTTCAGGAGAATGTTACAGAGGGGATGGATCCGGTGGTGGTGTGGGAAGCACAGAAATGCACGATGAGAGGGCTATTGATTCAGGAGGGGTCGAGGCTCAAGAGGGCACGATTGCAGCAAAGAGAAGACTTGATTAAACAGATAGCCCAGCTTGAATCTGCACATAAACAATCGTTGTTAGATAAATGTCTACAAGATCTGGAGCAGAAGCGTAAGGCACTTAAAGATCTACTGGATAGGGAGAATAGTAGGTGGATGGTTAGACGTTTGGGGCTGTATTATGAGCAAGGCAATAGATCCGGGAGGATGCTCGCACGGGCGCTTAGACCCAAAATCGCCCGCAATAGGATAGAGGCTATTAGGGGGAAGGATGGGCTCTTGCTCCAGAATAGTGATTCTATCGCGGGTGCCTTTTGTAACTTTTACTCGGACCTGTACAACCTACAGGGGCAGCAGTCGGGGAGTGACCGGCACCTCCTTATGGCCTCTTATCTTTCTGACTCAGGAATGCCCTCGTTGCCTGAGGATGAGGCGGCCCAATTGGAGGCCCCAATCTCGGTGGGAGAGCTGCAAAAGGCTCTAAAATCCACTAAACCGGGCCGGGCCCCGGGCCCTGATGGTTTCCCCACACAATACTACAAATCCTTCTCAGATCTCCTGCTCCCCTCTGATGGCAAGGGCGTTTGAAGCCACCTCATCCTCAGGCACTCTACCCAGCACTTCCTTGGAGGCCCGGATAGTGGTGATTCCAAAGGAGGGGAAAGATCCAACAGACTGCAAAAGCTATCGCCCTATATCCCTTTTAAATGTAGATGTAAAAATCTTTGCTAGGGCCCTGGCCAACAGGATTGCCTCCTTCCTGCCGAGCCTTGTCACACAGGATCAAGTGGGTTTTGTCCCGACCCGGGAAGCCAGGGATAATGTCACCAAAGCTCTTAACGTACAGTGGTGGACCAGGACGAGGCAGATCAGAGCGCTCATGCTTTCCACCGACGCTGAAAAAGCGTTTGATCGAGTTGACTGGAGGTGGTTGGGGGGGGTTTTGGAACATATAGGTCTGGGAGCATCAATGAGGAGTAGAATTCTATCGCTATACTCTAATCCCATTGCTAAAGTGCGAATTAACGCTTGTACCTCCCAAGGGTTCCACATACGCAATGGCACTAGACAGGGTTGCCCCCTGTCCCCATTGATATTTGCTCTTTCCCTGGAACCTTTCCTTAGAAAAGTTAACCTTAACCCAGACATTAGGGGGGTGGCTGTGGGGGACAGAGAAAGAAAAGTCGCCGCATATGCGGATGACATGCTTTTTTTTCTGAGTTCTCAGAGGATCTCGGTTCCAAATCTTCTAAAGGAATTCGAGGTTTTCGGACATCTATCGAACCTAAAGATTAATTTTGGAAAGTCGAGCGCTATGAACATATCGCTACCGGACGGGGAGGTGCGCGAGTTGCAGAAGCTCTTTCCCTTCACCTGGGAGGGGAGGAGCTTGAGATACTTGGGAGTCAATGTGCCTGTCTCTCCCTCTGACTTGTTCCAGCTCAATTTTGCTCCTCTGGGAGCTAAGATCAAACGGGACTTAGAGGGCTGGAACAGATTGAAACTGTCCTGGTTTGGGCGCATTGCAGTACTCAAAATGAATGTGCTACCGAGGCTGCTATACCTCCTGCAGTGTATCCCCATCAAAATCCCCAACTCCTTCTTTGTCACCATGTCTAAGATATTTATGAACTTTGTGTGGGCGGGCAGACCTCCTAGAATCAGTAGGCGCATCCTGATGCTCCCTAGGGAACAGGGGGGAGCCGGCCTACCTTGCCTTAAAACATATTATTGGGCTGTTCATGTCGGTAGGGTTGTAGACTGGCATATTAATAGGTCCCAAAAAGACTGGGTGCGGATAGAAGGGGAGATTGTGGAAAATGGGAGGCTGGATGTGCTGTGCAACCTGAGAAGATCTGACATCCCGTCCCCGGTCAAAACCCACCTGTTCGTGGGGACCTCGTTAGCCATCCTCGACCTCCTCTGCAGAGGCCCAAAAGCAATATCTTCGCAGCCAGGTCATCTTACCCCGATCTGTCATAATCCGGCCTTCCCCCCTGGGAAGGATCCCTCCTTTCTAAAGGACTATCAGGGCCCCGGCCCCCTGAGGGCTCACCACTTATGGGACGGGGGAGCTGTAATGGGTTGGAGGGACTTGCAAGTTAAATTGGGGCGTGAGATTTCTGTGCTTCCTTACCTTCAGATGCGACACTTCCTCCAGAAGCAGGATTTTAAAGCTCACTTGGGGAAGGACCCCACAGAATTTGAAAGAGCTTGCCTGGGAGAGGGTCCGGACTCCCATCTCTTGTCTTGGGCATATCAGCTGTTGAGTCGGGGGGAGAAGGTGGGACCCAGACCGTGGGAGGGGAGGTGGGAGTCTGATCTTGGCAAATCCCTGTCGAAAGAGGACTGGGGTAGTATATATAGAAATGCTCACAGGGGACTGCTTAGCAGCTCCATGCAGGAGACGAACTATAAGTTGATAACCCGATGGTACCGGACTCCAGAGTTGCTACACTCTTTCTATTCCTCGGTCCCCGACACTTGTTGGAGGTGTGGGCAGCCTGGGGCCTCGATGTTACATATCTGGTAGTCCTGTCAGGCCCTGGGAGATTTCTGGTCCAAGATTAGGGAGCTTAGTGAACTGGTGCTGGGTGAATCTCTGGAATGGAGCGTGGAAGAGGTATTTTTGGGGTGGTCCCCGGACGGCAGGGGGGTGGCAGGCGGAGCTCCCTTAGCTAGACACTTCTTAAATGCTGCTCAGGAACTGGAGATCCCGCATAGCCCCCACAGTCAGAGACTGGGTTAGCCAAGTTAACCATGTTGAGGTCATGGAGGAGATTTGCTATGCCAGGCAAGACAGGCTGGATGAGTTCAGGAAGATTTGGACGACATGGTCACTCTTTAAGGATACCGCACTCTACAAGGGATTGGGAGCCTGATACAGATCGAGTGCTGCCTGCTAGTAGTTTCCAGATCTATGGAACTGGATGGGGGATCTAGGGTCAAAGAAGCATCCTGGAGGGTAGTTGGAGGGTTTCGCCCCCCCCCCCCCTCTGGGAATCTGGTGCCTTGCGATTGCTTGCTGGGCTCCCCTGGGATCCTTGATCCTTGGCACCTGGGATCTGCTATCTCCCCCCTTTTGTTTCTGCTTCTGTTTCTGTCCCTGTCTTCTCGCCCCCCCCCCTGGGATTCTCCCTTACTCTTGGTGCACCTGGAGGTAGCTATCTGCTATTTCTCATGGGCTGCCGGTGCCCCCTGGCATCCTCCCTCTTAATCATCAGGTATGTGTGTGTCTTCCCCCCCCCCCCTCCCCCTCCTAGTCAGTTTGTCCCCCTGTATTGTTAGTCTTGTCTTAGGTTAGGTATGCTTGATATAGGTTTCTTGTTAGAAGCATGGAGGTCTCGTCGACGAGGGCTCCCCCCCAGGAAGCGGGACATGGACGGGGGATTTTTTCCCACTGTTGCCAGCCCCATCAATCGGAGCACCTGAGGCGGAGCCTCCCCATGCTGGGATAGTTTAACTTCGGGGGAAACACCCAATATTGTATATGTATATTATATGCATTGCCTCTGTAACCTCTGCTACTGTGAAATAAGCATTCCTACATGTTGTACGTTTTATTGATGTCCTAATAATAATAATAATAAAAACTGAGTATGACTTAAAAAAAGAATTTTCTTCCCGTAGAGCACATAAAAAAAATGAGGAATGTTAACATTTTCCTTTCTACCTAAGCCTAATCCAAATAAAAAGATCATCTAACTAAAAACGTGTGTCATTGGCCCATAAAGCCCTTTCTCTCATTGGATGAAGGTGTGATTTTGCCATGATTTGCAAGGGATTGCGCTTGCAATCGCAATTTAGTGGAGTGGGATCCTAGGCAAAAAAGCGTCATGCGGAACTTTTGCAGTGCAATTGCACCGCTCTGGTGTGAAAGTGCCCATAGGTTACAATGGGTTGCGCTTTCACAGCGTTTGTGGGGCAATCACAAGTGGATCACTAATACCCCACAAAAGTCACAGTGTAAGAACAGCATAATACTACTGAATCTTTTCAGGTCAACATTGCTGCTCCAAGCACACAGAAGGGGAGAATTGGTGTACAGCTAATTTTGCAAATATTTGCAAATACAAAGATCATCGTTCTTTTCTGACCTTGGACTTTTCACCTTATCTGATCTTTAGTATCTTCTGCCATAGGTGGTGCCATTGGAATTCCCTCATGGGGCAAGTTCTGGCTGGCTGTGCTCAATGTCTACAGCTGGGAGGGTATGAACACATTGTTTCCAGAGATGTGGTAGGTGATTTGTTTTTGTTCTAAACTTACACATCTTGTCATCATTATTCTATAAAGATCCAGTTACTTCCTAAGTCTTTAGGTCAATACCAGTACCAGGCTAGGTAATTGGCTAGATCATTCTTATTGCCTTATACCTCACGTGCCAAACTCTTGCTCGCAGGCCAAATCTGATGACACTGCTGGCCAGATTTGGCCCGCGAGCAAGAGTCTGCCCCGCTTCCCAAGCTGTTATCTATGAGTGACAGGGCTGGGGTGGTCACTTGCGTTACCTTCAAACCTGGCACACGGACACCCAATTGAGTGGGTACTCAACTACCACAACTAAGCTTCTTGGTTTTTGTTTTGATAATGGATGGCCTTTTATGTTTTCAGGCTTTTACCCCAATGGTTTCCAGCACACCCCAGCACCCTGTGGTGTCACTGCCGGCAAGTTTACCTTCCCATGAGTTATTGTTATGCCACAAGGCTAAGTGCTTGTGAGGATGACTTGATCCGTAGCTTAAGACAAGTAAGAAGAGCATGATTTTTTTTTTGTTTCTTTTTTGTAGAATTTTATAGATTTTTTTGTATGAAGTTTGTGTGAAGATTTCTGAATTTTTATGAATATTTTGTTCAATCAGGAGCTCTATGTCCAAGACTACAACCGTATTAACTGGCCAGCACAGAGGAACAATGTTGCCCCATGTGACCTCTACACCCCTCACAGTACACTGCTGAACGTTGCTTATGGTAAAAGGCCTGTCTGTTTTAGCACCCATACATTTTACAATGCATTCTTGAGGCAAAGCTATATACACTTTACTCTATACTCACTTCACAAAATGATCTCCATTACACCCGATGTTACACTTGGGTACACCCACTTGTGTGCAATGTCATTAAATAGGATTGCATTTGCCAGATACACTGTGCTTTATGAAGAGTATCCATTTATTATTATTACCCAAAAGATGAGCATTCCACATGTGCCTTACACATAGCTGCACTCTGTATTGTTGTTATGCATACTCACAACGCATACCTTAAAAGCCAACCCCTGAGATGCCCTCTTTGCGGCTTGCTTAAATGCAGGTTTACACAAAGGAACTTAAATGACCATACTGATTGGATTCCTGGACACATGTCATTTTTCCATTGGACATTTCAAACATATACAGCACATATAGAAAGTTTAACTTACACCTAAGAACATCTGTTCCTCATTAAAGTGGACCAACACCCAGGGGGGATCGGCCCGGGAATCTATAAGATTCCCGGGCCGATCAGATCCCTCCCCACCGGGCATCCGAAATCGGGATGTCCTGCAGGTTGAAACCCCCCAGGAAGCCCACAATCCTACCTTTTCCACGTTCCAGCGGCGCATGCGCGTCCGCCGCCTCCCGCGGGTCCCTCTAGCAGGGCGCGCTCCAGCGCCGGCCGTTTGTGAATGGCCGGCGCGGGTGCGCTCCCTGTAAGAGGGACGCGCGGGAGGCGGCGGACGCGCATGCGCCGCTGGAACGTGGAAAAAGCAGAAAAAGCAGAGCGTGTCCGCCGCTGCCTCTCGCTTGTCCATCGGCGGGGATTGGCTGCAGTGGTCACGTGGGAGCGGGGTGAGGTGAGTTTTTGGGGCTTTCTGGGGGGTTTCACACAGCGGGGCACCCCCGATCGGGGTGCCCCGGGGAAGTGGACCAAAACCCAAGATAGTAAAAATCCTGGGTGTTGGTCCACTTTAAGCAGACAACATTCTTTAGTGATGGGCATTCCTATAAGGGGAGGGGTAAAAATCCCTCTCCACACTCGTGAATGTGGTAAAGACAATGAATACTAATGATAATATTTAATTTTCCACCTCAGTCCATCTGGTTAAAGTGGTAAACACCTATTTTGCAGTAAATGTGTGCTGGTCCACATTGTGTTATTTGCAGGGGGCAACCAGGTTGCTGGAGTCCACCCCCCACCAAGTAAATCCTGCTTTCACTTACCTCCACCACGATTCCCCAGCGAAAACCAGACCTGCTTTTGGCCACGTGACCGCCGCCGGCCAATCTCAGGGGTGGATTTCTTCACATTAGCGATAAGTGAAAGTGGGGTTTGCGGGGGTCTGTGTGTGTGTTGGGTGGGGGGCCTGGCTCCAGCAAATATTACAATGCGATCTGGCTCCCATTTAGGTTGTAAGCTTATATTCTTAATGCATATTTCTTCCCTTTTGCAGTGCTGCTGAATATATATGAATCCTACCACATTCCAGCTCTCCGTCGCTATGCAGTACATGAACTGTATGACCACATTGCAGCCGACGACCGCTTCACAAAGTGCATCAGCATTGGTCCGGTGAGTGTTTTATACGTAGTGGATAACGGATGGGTATATTTAGTTGATGGTATGAAACTGAGGTTTTATATCTTGCAGATTTCCAAGGTGATTAATATGCTTGTTCGCTGGCATGTGGATGGACCGGAGTCCCCTGTATTCAGAGAACATGTGGATCGCATACCCGATTATCTTTGGTGAGAATATTGCTTTATCTAGTAAACAAATATATTTGGTTAGACCAAATTATATTCCTAAAGGCAAATCTAATGTTAAATATTTGGGGATATTGTGGTCTAAGTAGCAAAGCTCCCGGGGCCCTTGCAGTCCTGAGCTGAAAAGCCATGACTGCTGTTTGAGTTGTTTACTTTTTATCAGGAGATATCACATGTTAGCACTGGAGTGTGTCAACCATCTTTCATTTGGAGGAACAATCACTATTTGGGATCTAATTTGGGAACTCTCTAATCTTACCCTCGACCCTTGTTTCATTTCTATCTTGCCCATAGGGACAACTACTATACCAACACAATTAACAGTAGCATGGAGTGATAGACTTTGGTGAAATAACAGGAGGTCCTTGAGATTTGTGGCCTTGATACTGAGATAGCTGCATGTTTAAAGTGGACCAACACCCAGGATTTTGACTATCCTGGGTCTTGGTCCACTGCTGTGTGAAACCCCCCCGAACTCACCTCTGTCCGCGGCGACGGACAAGCCGCGGACAAGCGGCTCCTCTGCCGCCGCCTCCCGCGCGTCCCTGTTGACGCGCGCGTGCCCGCGCCGGCCATTCACAGACGGCCGGCGCGGGCGCGCGCACGTCTAGAGGGGCGCGAGGGAGGCGGCGGCAGCCGGCCGCCGCCGAATCTAAGGTAAGGAGTTTGGGGTGTTTGGGGGGGTTTCACCCCGCGGGACATCCCGATTTCGGATGTCCCGCGGGGAGGGAGGTGATCGGCCCGGGAATCTTATAGATTCCCGGGCCGATCACCGGTGGGTGTTGGTCCACTTTAAGCTACTGACTGTAATCACAGGTTTTCTTTAACGCCTAAAAAAAGTAGCTGTTCTGGGAAATGTTGTTGCACCAGATAATATAAATAACCACTGTGCTACAAGGGCTCTAGCTGCATCACAGTTATTCATTGAAGGTCTTCTAGCTTAAAGGAGCACTATCGCGAAATTTGTAATGTTAAAAATCCATGTACGATAAACACATTGGTTAATGAGAGGAGGGGTCACTTATACACCCGAACTGAATAAAACTCCCACCAAGCTTGTGGTTTATTCTCACATGGTAGGAACAAAATACAGGGATGACAGGTTTAGTCTATGAGGGGTGACAGAGCCTGTCACCCAGGCTGTCCTTTCCCTTCCAATAAAATAAAAGAAACAAGCTTGGCATGATATTTCATGAGGTCGTGTGTATAAGTGACCTGTCCTCTCGCCATTGTGCATATTTATATGGATTTTTAACACTGGTCCGTTTTTTCGCAATAGTGCTCCTTTAAAGTGGTCCTCGATCCTCCACTGGGATTGGCAGCCCAGTGCTCACGTGGGTAGTGAGCGACGCCATTTTTCAGCCTGCCGGAATCCCCTGCCCATGTGAGCGTCTGCGACCAATTGCAGCGCTAGATTCCAGGCGGAGGACCGAGGCAAATGTAAGATTTACAGGCCCCCCCCCCCCCAGACTGTCTTATTGCAGTATCCACTTTGAGGAATGTATGTAGTGGTGTTTGGGCTTGCTTAAAAAAATTACTGCATATTATTGTGGTTGGTCCAATCCACATAATCTTTTATCATCAGCATAGGGTAGGATGTTTATTGCATCTGCATGATTGGTGATGATGATATGTAAGCTACTGCATGAATTTTAAAAACTGTTTTGCATTACACTTTCATTACAGGTTAGGACTGGATGGCATGAAAATGCAGGTACACATTTTACATTTAACTTATTTTAAAAAGAAAGGCCCAGGATGACAGCTGAAGGCTTTACTGCATGCAGGAAGTATAGAGAGGCCCCAAATGGAATCATAAGGCTTGCCTGACTTTTTTACAGAACAAGTCGGGACGTTCATTCAGATTTACTAGAAGTGAGGCCTCATTTGAATACAATAAAAGCAGAAATATTTACTGAGCATAAAAGTGGCCCCACACCCATGTCCTTGATAATGGGGGTGGGGCTGGCCTGGACTGCATTGTGACAAGTTTGCTGCCCCCCCCCCCCGCAATTATCATAAATTTTTACCTTACCCACATTGGTTGGAGTTGCCATCTCTGCCTTGGCCGCCAAAAGGGTTGGCTTATGTGGCCGCCAGTGGCCAATTGCGGGCTGCTTTACAGCTGAGGATCGTGTTAAGGTAAGGATTTGCGGGCGTTGCAGTCGTTTCATGGGGGGGGGGGTGCGGGCTCTAGCATTATGGATGCCCCCCCTCCAAGCTTGTCACAATGCGTTCTGGACCGGCTCCACTCCCATTAGTGAAGAAATTGGGTGTGCTATATTATACTAGTGGCGTTTTTCAGAGGTTGTGCTCCATTGCTCCATCCACTTCTTCTGTCTGCTGCCTGGCGCATCTTTTTACGTCCGTCGGCATCTCTGCTGATGCTGGCAGCAGTGGCTTTAGTAGCCAACCTACTAGCATCTGTGGTTAATTTCCCCCCATCTTTACCTTGGCACCCCACCAAGGGTAATGTCGGTCTAGGGGGAGAGACATTTATAGTAAAGAGCCAGGGCCTCTATGTAATGTGCTCCCGCAAACATTAAAGTGGACCAAAACCGCCGGCCCTGGAATTTACAAGACTCCAGTGCCGCTCCTTTCCCTCCCCCTGGAACATCCAGATTTCGGAAGCCCCGCTGTGTGAAACCCCTCATGTTGCCTGGCATGCTCACGTTCTCCCCCGGTCCAACAGCGCATGCGCAAGCAGCGGACGCTCCCCACCATCCCTTTAGCATGGCGCACTCCCTGTTAGAGGGTAGCGGAGGATGCGGCCACCGGACGCGCTTGGGTCCTCTCCCTTAGACGAAGGCTTAGGCGAAGTGATGGAAGCGGATCCGAGTGCGCTAATTGGACGAGAGGCCATGCATTGTAGGACCGGGGGAAAGGCAGTTAGATTGGGGGGACCTGGGGGGTTTCACAGGGCTTCCCCGGGGAAAAGGACCAAAACACAGGATCCTGGGTTTTGGTCTACTTAAAGGACTGGCTCAGAAAGAGGCACAACTGTTTATTCATATGTGGTAACACGCTGAATAGAGTAATATAAATGTATTCATTTAAAGTCTGTTCATTGTATGTGAGCTGTGCATATAGAAATGTATTGTAGTGTGATCCATCCTGTTTCCTGTGTAGGACAGTAGCTCACCTTTTTGTGATTTTTTTTTCTTTAGGGTACAAATGGCTCTCAGCTGTGGGATACTGCATTTGCAGTGCAGGCATTCTTAGAGGTATGGGATTTGAGCTGACTAATCCTAAACTGCACCTGTTAAGTCAAATAATATAAAAAAAAGGATAAAGCTTCTGGCAGCAGATCTGCCCGCTTAACACTAACCCATCCTAAAGATTCAGCACTCGTCCCCCGCTCTCACTGTGAAGACCACAGAGGGCTCTTAGCAGACCATGGCCGGTCTAGAAGAAAGTTGGGACACTGATTTTCATGATGGGTGTGTTTTACAGCCCAGGAGCTGCAGGGGAGCTAGTATGAGTGTCTTTTATATTTTGTCCCTTCCGATGCCCTTTAATATAATAGGCTTCACGTTTAATGCTGTAAAGATAACTGTAATATAATCTGTTCTCTCATGTGTTTTCTGACATTTTTAGGCCGGGGCACACAAGAAGAAGCAGTTTCACACAGCTCTGGAGAAAGCTCATGAATTTCTACGCATCACACAGGTACAGTACGGTGGCCGGCTGCAGTGCAATCTGGCCGCTGGGTGGTCTTGTTAACTAGCCTCTCTGGGACTAAGCGGCACTGGGACACAAGTTTGCGTCCATGTGCCTGGTTGAAAGGTAACGTCTGCCACCACCCCAGCCCTGTGTTTCATAGATAACAGCGTGGGAAGGGGGACAGGGCTTGTGGGCTAACTCTTATGACATTGGGGGCCAGACTTGACCTGTGGGCCAGAGTTTGACACGTGTGTTCTAGATGAAACACTACTACTGTTGAAGGCAATACTGTCAGATGCCAGTCTGGCAGGGTAGAGCGGAACTCCTTTTATTTCACTGCTAGACAATGAATCTGGCAGACATGCCAATCAGGATCCAGTTAGAAAATATGAAGGCCATTTCATATATTAACCATCAAGGAAGCGCCAGGGAAAGGCAGCCATGACAGTAGTCCTAAGGATTCTGGAATGGGCAGAGCACAATCTTGGCAGGTCACATGATAGAGACCACACAGGGGTCATAGGGAACATACAAGCAGACTTCCAGTCTAGTCTGACCTACAAATTTTGACAAAATTTGTTCTAAATCAGCAGAAAGAGCCCATGTAGCTGACTAGGTCCAGACCAGAAAGCATTTCATCTGGGATTACTGGTCATTGTAGTGCATATCTGGGCAAGGTGCAGTAAAGCGCTATTAAAAGAGACTGTTACCCATTTTCCAACCCAACGGTTGTGGGTCCGGCTGCATTCAGACAAGCGAGGGGGGGGGGACATCCAGAATGCTGGAGCCCTGCTCGCGCATCACCCCACAGAACGCCCGCAGTTCTTATCTTATTATTGATCCTCAGCTGGGAATGCAGCCCCGCGATTGCCCGCCAGTGGTCATGTGGACGGGTTCTTTCAGCGACCGGAACTGAGAACGCAACCCCGACTCTCATGACCACCGGCGGCCCATTATGGGGTGACATTCCTGATCTGGGCTGCCCTGCTGTTGCACATTAAAGAGGGACTATGGTCATTTCTGATCATAGTTCCTCTTTACATTGGACCAAAACCGATGGTCCGTCGGCCCTGGAAGCTATTAGATTCCAGGACCGCTTGATTCCCTCCCCCCGGGGCATCCAGAATCGGGATGTCCCGCTGTGTGAATTCCCCCAGGTGGCCCAGAAACTCACCTTCTTCCCCGGTCAGGTGGCACATGTGCGATCAGCAGCCGCACCCCTGCTATCCCTTTAGCAGGATGTGTGCCCGCGCCAGGCATTTTTTTTTTTTTTATGCAATATATCTTTATTAAGTTTTTGATCAAACAAGTATACAAAAGAAGCATACAGAAAAAGAAAGCGTACAGAAAAAAGGGATGCAGTTAGGGCATACATGACAGCAACAGGATATATTTATAGCCGTGGACATCGTCCAAGAGACCGAGACCCATCATCCTGCGAACTATCAATTAATACACATATGGTGGGCCGCACCCGTATAACTGGGTCATCTATGTGAGATTATCAGTAACAGAGGTGCCAGTCCCTTTGGGCCAGCCAGGGAGTCTTTGACCCCAACCGGCCCCGAGACGGCCCCTATGTATTCTTTATTTATTTAACAGTTTTCAAGTTTACAAAAAACAGGGAAGAAGGACAATGGCATGGTATACGAAATACACAGCGATAGAACAGTACATAGCAGTGTCATCATCTAATAGGTTAGGAGTGCTTAGAGGGGGTCGACTGAGGGGTCCGATGCCCCCCGATGCATCGCCAAGCGAGCCTGGCAAATTACCAGTCCCGTCTCTCACCGTCCTGCCGCGACCCGAACTACTGTGCCAAGCGGCATCTCGGGGGGCCAGATCGCGGGCGCAGTACAAGGATAGAGCAAGTCGGGGATCACCGCTCAGACCCATCAACGAGCCCCCCACGACAGACCAAAAGGCAGACAGTGCATTGTCATTGGACCACTAAGACTGAGCCATCTTAGAACAGTTAGGTAGAATTTATAACAAACAAAAACAGATGGGGTGAGGGTATACAGAGGGGGGAGCGGGAGTAGGCAATGGGGGGGGGAGTGGAGGAGTGGGGAGGAGAGGGGTGAGCGGGGGGGAAGTCCAGGGGAGAAGACAGACAATTTGGATCTCTACGCCACTACACCACCAGCAGGTCGCTATATTCTTGTGTCATGGTAAAATCAACCCAGAGAGCCCATTTTATCCTATGCTTTTCCTCCGTCTCACGCTGGGCTGCAATCATCCCCTCAAATCTCTCAATGTCTCCAACCCTAGCGAGCCACTGTGCAGTGCATGGAGGAGACTGGCTCTTCCAACGCGAAGGGACACACGCTTTTGCGGCGTTAACTAATTGGCACACCACCGACCCCCGGTAACTCTTGGTGGGTATAGCTGAGTGGTGGAGAAGGAAGAAGGCCGGATCCCATGGTATGACCCATTCAGTCATTCGCTGTGTCACCTCTCTGACCTTCCTCCAGAATGGCTGCAGGGCCTGACACGACCAGAAGATGTGCAAGAGGTCGCCCCGCTCAGAATTACACCTCCAGCATGACGGGGGGACTCCGGGGAACCATTTATTCAGTAGTGTCGGGACTCTATACCAGCGTGTAAGCACCTTGTAGTTGCATTCCTTATACTTAGTGCACACTGAGGACCTATGTGTCAGTTCTAATATTTTCTTGCACTGTTTTGGTGTGAGGTTGATTCCCAGATCCTCTCCTTACCTAGAAAGGCAGGGGAGAACGCCCGAGTCTCGAGCACCAACGATCGTTTTGTACGTTTGGGAGAGGGTGTGTCTGGCAGGGCCCTCGTCCTCACATATTCTCTCAAAGCTAGTGAGTTCCCTCAAGCGGCTCAATTGGTGTCTAAGGGACTGGAGGAAGTGAATGAGCTGTCTACACTGCCACGTGTCCCACATCGGGAGGCCATGAGTCTCTGCCAGTCCCTCTAGTGACGTGCTGTTACTGATATGGCGATAATGTTTGGCGCGGCAGATTCCCTTTTTGATCCATTGGTCAGCTATCTCACCTCTTAATCCCGGGGAGAATTCTGGGTTCCCTAGTATCGGGAAGAGCGGGGAGAGGGGGGGGGAGACCTCCTCCCGCTGGAAAACTCTGTGGCATACTTTGAGTGTGGCCCCTATTGTTGGATGTGAGAGCTCTTGCTTCGTGGCTTGTTTTGCTACCCATGGCAGGCCTCCCAGGGGGAATGAAGAACCATTTTGCTCGATCCGAACCCACTGTTTGTGTGCGACATGTCTGTTCCAGTCGACAACCCTGGTGAGATGGGCGGCTACATAGTATAGTCCCGGGTCTGGCACCCCGAGACCCCCCTCCTCCTTGGGTCTCGTCAAGAGATTCTTACTAACTCTCGGATTTCTTCCCAGCCAGATCCGCGCCAGGCATTTATTGTGGGGGATGTGGCCACCAGCGCGCTTGGATCCACTTGCTTACACAAGCTCTTAGGGGGGCAGGAGTGGATCCGAAAGTGCTGATTGGATGAGAGGCCGCACAGTTGCTGTAGGACCGAGGAAGAGTAGTCAGATTGGGCGACCTGGAGGGTTTCACACAGCAGGGACCCCCGATCGGGGTGCCTGGGAGACAAGGACCAAACCCTGGGTTTTGGTCCACTTTATGCACTGATTTTAATGTGTGCATGTGATGATGTATACCTGCGCTTGTGTCAAATGTTAGTAGACCTAATCCCGTGTAGTCCTCTGTGCCACTGTTTCCTGCACCCCGCTAGGCATGCCTGGCTGCCAAACCTTATTGTTCCTAATGAGGGATTTCCAGGAAGCCAAGTCCTTTAGGGTGTAGGTTTGCTATAAGATATGCAAAGTAAAAGTGAGATAGTAGGGCGTGCTCTAACATCACTATGTAATATTAGTAAAGGTGGGATATTAAGTACAGAATGTTTTTGTGTTGCAGGTACCGGATAATCCTCCAGAGTATAAAAAGTACTACAGACAAATGAACAAGGTGAGGGGTGTTTGCTGCTGTCATGTGTATGGCTGTAGATGACACTGTAAGATTTAGTTTCTGTCTGTACTGTCAATTTAAAGGGTAATTCCACTTTAGACAGCACATTATTGTGTGCCAAAATAATTTAATCAATGTGCTAAGCCTATTTGTTATTTTTTTTTATTTTCTATTTGTTTGCAATTCTGTGTTATAAAAGAAAGCAGTTTCCCTAGCAACAATGTGTCTACCTCAGCAACGTACATCAACTGGTATGTTAAAAGTACAAGTCAGAAACTTTCTCACTCTGGCTTACTAAACATCTGATTGGCTAAGGCAGAGGTGACAGCTTTAACCCCTTCTGCTGTAATTCAACTTATTCATATAGAGGGAATCACAATCTTGTGTTCCAGTTGCAAATGGTTTACCAGCAGCATTCTCAGCTGGAAGCGTCATTACTTAGCCAAAGCTGCTGATCAGTTCACCTGTTAAAGTGGAAGCATTCTGGGATTTGTAGTCAGTAGTTTTTCCAGGCCAGAAAAAACAGTCCCGCCTTAGGGTCACAGACACAC
This sequence comes from Gastrophryne carolinensis, assembly GCA_027917425.1. Classification (NCBI taxonomy): domain Eukaryota; kingdom Metazoa; phylum Chordata; class Amphibia; order Anura; family Microhylidae; genus Gastrophryne; species Gastrophryne carolinensis. Next base: position 188,485,558 of record CM051240.1, read on the forward strand.
AGGAATATAGGAAACATGGACACAGCATGCTGATAAGTAAATCACAGGTCTAGGGGCACAATCCTAACACAAAGTTTATTCTACATCCCAGAGCAGGAAAACAATAAGGCAGAACACCAAAACCTGACAAAAAGGGAGTTTTCCTGTGAAGTTAGAGTCATTCCACAACAGGGAAGCAAGTGAGAGCAAGACAGTGGAAAACATGTTTGTTGACTGACTTTGCTATAAAGTGTAATGCAGAGGCATGTCATATACTGTATTGTATAAGCAAAGGCCAGTCTGCACCTTCCCCTTGTGGTTTCAATAGATTTGTATTTGTAGCCTCCCCTGTGTTCCCAGCATAGTGTGAATCTTATTAGTAGAGTGCTATATAGTGCTATTGCTATAAAGCAGCGCTCTTATGCACACTTGGGTACTCCACAAGCAAAAGGGGGTCATTTATTAATTCGCTTTTCAAATGTGTTTCTAAAACATGTTGATATGTGAATTGGGGGAAAAATGCATCCTTCTAGGCTGGTTAACACTTCATCTGCTTCCACGTCTTTTTTTATGTATGCTTAAAAACAACAGGCTTACTCAGAAAAGAGAGCAAAACTTGGTCCTGAACACAACCAAGGCAGTAAAGGCAGTGGTGGATTTTCGAAAGCCCCCCAGGGCCAGAGTAAATGAGAGCAACACCCATATTCTAAGTATGTCACACACCCCGCTTCAAGATATTCATAACATGTGGGTATACTGACCTGAAGAGGGCGATCTGCAGAGATGATTGGAGGAAAGAAAGCCCCTCCCGGTCCATAAATACCTGGGACCTCCCACTCATTACCCAGTCTTCATCTCTGCAGACGGCGAGCAAGCAGAAGATGATCTCTCCTCCTTGCATAGGGGGTCTGTCAGGTAGCCGGGATTACTCCCGGCCAGTTAATTTTTTATTTCCGTTCGGACTTACCTTTTCCCCTTTTTGATCCTTATATTCGTATGCCTCCCAGTCTTGACTGCTGTCCGGGCGAAGGTATATTAGCACCACTGGTGCTCAGGAGCCATGCTCCACCGCGAGACCCTATATAGAGGGTAGGCGGTCATACCGGGTTGGTGACCCCGGTTTGGGATGTCCTGTCCACTTTGAAAAATTTTATTCCCTCATGACATATTTCCACCTCACTGGCTTGGGCTGGGTCCTCTCCTCAAAAGCTTGCGGCTTTCTTATGGAAGTCTTTCCCCCAAAATGTATTGGTGCACTGCTGTACTTTGTAGCGTTACTGTATTACCAGGTGGGAACATTATTAGGAAGGAACTTTTTTACTACAGACACCGCGGCCGCCATTGCCGCCGCGGTGCTGCTTTACCTCAGAGAGCTGAGGGGAGGTCTCTCCCCTCACGCTCTTCTGTGGGGGGGGGCGGGGCCGGCCCTTCGGTGCGAGGCCGCGGCCCGCTCCCTCTTAATTGTGTGTATTATGTGCGTGGCTCGAACGGGGCAGCGGCTCCACACTCCGTGTGGGCCGCTACCGCTTGGCGTTTTATTATCCAGGGGCCGCGGTGCCCGCGGCACCGGCTTTCTGTCACACTACGGTGGAGGGGAACCTTCCCCTCACGCGTTCTATTGGGGGCGGGGCCGGACTTGCGGCGCGTCGCCGCGGCCCGCCCCCTCCAGCTCTGAGCACCACCGAGGAGCTCTATCCCACTCTCTTACTTGCGGTGGGGGGCGGAGCTGGTAAAGCGCGCGGTCCTCGCTGGCCACGCCCCCCCTTCTCCGTCTCCAGCTCTGCATTTTACCTCAGGCCGGCGCGGACGCTGCACCCGGTTTACACAGGCTCTGTGAGTGGCCCTGTGGGCCTTTTCTTCCCAGTTTTTTGTATCTTATTCTCTGATTAAGGTTTTTCTCATTGTGTCCATCTTGTTTTTTAGGCGGAATCTTCTGGGATATTTTGGGGGCTTCTCCTGGTCCTAGGGTCCCTGGGGTTTTTTTCTATACATATATTTTACAAATCCTCCCACTTGGACACTATAAGGGCATCCCGGGTTGCTTAATAGCGTAATTCCCTTGGTCATAGCGACTCACTCAAGTTCACCTTATGGAGGCATCCCAGGATTCTGGGCTCCCCTCGGGACAATCTCGGAAGTGTTTGGGTTGTGGGGTATCCCTAACTGGGGATGATTTCTTTTTATGTATATCATGTGCACAACAGACTATTACGCGGCAGTCAGGACCCCAGGCTTCTGGGTCAGCACCGCCGGCTTCATCCCCTCCCATTTTGACCCGTGCCCCGTGTGATGTGGTCATGGGGGGGCAGTCGCAATCTGATGTGTGTGCCAGATTGGCCAGTATTGAAAAATGTATTTCCACTACGGTAGCCAAGAAGGCACCGGCCAAGAGAAAGCATTTGTCAACGGTTTCTCATTTCGAATATGATGATGCGGATGGTCTGGATTGGTCAGGTTATTCCCCTCCGGAGGAAGGGGAGTTATTTGAAGATTCTGATAATTCTGAGGATCAGCAAATTGTTGGTGCTGATTCTGATCGGGGGTCAGGGAGTTCCTCGGACACTCCTAATGTTCTGACTCAGATGTTTGAGGTTCTGGCTATCTCGCCTCCGGCGGCGGTTCCTCAACAACAAGGGGAGTTTTATGAGGAATCCAGGCCGCGCTTAGAATTCCCTAATCAAAAACATTTTGATAATATTATTTCCAAGGAATGGGAGAGGCCGGCTCGGCTCCCAGGCATTCCTCAGAGTTGGGATAGAAGGTATCCTTTCCCCGTGGATACGATTAAGCCCTGGGCTTCCCCCCCCCCCCCCGAGGTGCACGCCCCAATTTTGGGGTTATCCAACTCAGCCGTTTTGAATAACCCTGATTGTTCCTCTCTTAAAGATGGTGAGGATAAACGCATTGACCAGATGGCTTGTCATGGTTTTGCCAGTATTGGGGCAGCCATACGGCCTGTTTGTGCCTCATCGCTGTTGGTGGTGGCTACTAGAAAGGTGGTCAGGGATTTGTTATCCTCTTCCGGTTTGGATCCGGACAGTGATGAATTTCTTGGACTCAAACGTTGTGAGGTGTTTCTGTCCTTCATTTTAGCCGCTTTGGATGATTCCTTGATGATGAGTAGCAGAGCCTCTGCTCTAATGGTAACTATCAGGCGTTCAATTTGGTTGCGCCAGTGGGCGGCTGATTTTGGATCAAAAAAGTCTCTGACGTCTCTTCCCTTCGTTGGGTTACGGCTTTTTGGAGACAAATTGGACTCCGTAGCTAAAGGTGGAAAATTACCTCAACGCAAGAAGCAACATCGCCCCTTTCGAGGGGTGGCTTCCTTCACTCCTTCCTTTCGGTGATCCAGAGCGGGAAGAGGTTTTGCCTTCCCTTCTACAAGAGGAGAGTCCTGGAATAGGGGCAGAGGTCGTGCCCGTTCAGGATACAGTTGGGGCTCTAAACCCAAGCCTGCGGCCAAGCCCGCTCAACAATGAGGGGGCGCCCTCACCCGTGCGGGTGGGGGGACGGCTGCGACACTTCTCCCAAGTCTGGATTTGGGAGGTCTCGGACAAGTGGATCCGGGAAGTGGTGTCTTCCGGTTACAAGCTGGAGTTCGAGTCCCGCCCCCCCCGCGTTTCCTAAGGTCTCGGGTGTCCCCAGACGCACTGGCTGCACTGCAGCTCCGGGCGGCGGTATCGAGTCTTCTAGAAATGGCAGTCATTTGCCCAGTGCCCCCATTAGACCGGGGTCGGGGTTTTTACACAAACCTGTTCACGGTCCCCAAGAAGGATGGCTCCGTCCGGCCCATCCTGGACCTAAAGATTCTCAACAAATTTGTCAGACTGCGAAAATTTCGCATGGAAACGTTGCGTTCTGCTATCCACTCTCTTCGTCAGGGGGACTTCATGACGTCCATAGACATCCAGGACGCATACCTCCATGTTCCCATTTTTCCCGCACACCAGAGGTTTCTAAGGTTCACGGTGGAGGATCGGCACTTTCAATTCGTAGCTCTTCCCTTCGGTCTCACCACAGCTCCAAGGGTTTTCACCAAGGTGCTTGCCGGGGTGATGGCTCTTCTCAGAGCGCAGGGGATTCGCATAGTGCCATATCTGGACGATCTCCTCATCTTGGCATCGTCATTCAGCCAAGCGGAATTGGACACCAGGACGGTTCTATCCACTCTGGAGAGGTTCGGCTGGGTGATCAACTACCCCAAGTCCTCCCTCTACCCGTCCAGGTTAATATCTTTTCTGGGGATGTCTCTGGATACAGATCAGGCCAGAGTGTTCCTTCCTCAGTCCAAGGTTCTTCTGATTCAGGAGTTGATACGGTCGCTCATGTCCATTCCTCGGCAGTCCATCCGGCTAGGGATGAGGCTGGTGGGTTTGATGGTGGCCTCCTTCGAGGCAGTCCCCTTTGCTCAGTTTCACACAAGGACGCTACAGCTCCATCTGTTGTCGGTCTGGGACAGGTCTCCTCAGTCGCTGGATCAATTCTTTCGGATGTCTCCCCGGGTTCGCCGCTCGCTTCAGTGGTGGCTGAACTTAGCCAACCTGTTGAGGGGCAGATCCTTTCAGACTCCTCAGTGGGAGGTAGTCACCACGGATGCCAGCCTCTCAGGATGGGGGGGCTTCTGGAAAAATCTGCAATTTCAGGGTTTGTGGGGTCCCCTGGAAGCCCACAAGCCTATCAATGTTCTGGAATTGAGAGCCATCAGGATGGTTCTTTGTCATTTGACTCCTCATCTGCGAGACTTGCCGGTCCAGGTCCGGTCGGACAATCGGACGGCGGTTGCCTACATCAATCACCAGGGAGGGACTCGCAGCAGGAGTGCCCTCAAGGAAGTGTCTCTGATTCTGGATTGGGCGGAGAGCCACGTCCCGTGCATCTCGGCGGTCTACATCCCGGGAGTGGAGAACACGGAGGCGGACTCTCTGAGCAGGCTGTCAGCCCGCAAAGGGGAGTGGTCTCTCAATCCCAAGGTCTTTCACACAATTTGTCGCAGGTGGGGGTCACCGGAGGTGGACCTCTTTGCCTCCCGTCACAATCACAAACTTCCGTCATTTGTGTCTTTGGCGAAGGACCCTCTGGCTCTTGCAACGGATGCCTCTGAACTGGACGGATCTGGGTTTTCTGTACCTGTTTCCTCCGTTCCCCATGGTGGCCAGAGTAGTGCGCAAGCTGGCTCTGGAGGGAACGCCAGCAATCCTGGTAGCTCCAAGGTGGCCAAGACAGGTCTGGTTCGCAGACGTGGTAAGGTTGGCAGAAGATCAATTCGCTCTGCCCCTGCTGCCAGATCTACTCACACAGGGTCATCTTTGTTACCCCAATTTACCAACGCTGGCTTTGACGGCGTGGCTGCTGAAACCTCCATCTTGAAGGAGGAAGGTCTTTCTGATGCTGTGATTCGGACTCTTATTAGTGCTAGGAAGAGGTCTTCATCATCTGTGTACTATAGGACTTGGAGGTCTTATATTGATTGGTGTGAGACTAGGGCCTTCCCTTGTAGGGAATTCTCTATTTCTAGAATCTTGGAATTCCTGCAACATGGTTTGGACCTAGGGCTCCAACTCAGTACTCTGAAGGGGCAGGTTTCTGCCCTGGCGGTGTTTTTCCAAAGATCTTTTGCGCTTCATCCTTTGGTTAAGACTTTTTTCCAGGGGGTTACACATGTACGGCCTCCTAGGAAGCCTCTGATTCCGGTTTGGGATTTGAATTTGGTTCTTTCTGCTCTTCAGGGTCCTCCCTTTGAGCCTTTGCACGATATTCCTTTGTCTTCCCTTACACAGAAGGTGGCCTTTTTGGTAGCTATCACTTCTGTTCGGCGTGTTTCTGAGTTGGCGGCTCTGTCTATTCAAGCTCCATATTTTGAAAGACATCAGGACAAGGTGGTTTTCCGTTTCAAGACGGACTTCCTGCCTAAGGTGGTTTCTTCTAAATCAGGATATTGTTCTGCCCTCTCTGTGTCCTAATCCCAGCAATGACAAGGATGTGTTTCGCATTGTGAAGTATTATTTGGTGGTAACGTCTTCCTTTCGCAAGACTGATGCCTTCTTTGTGGTGCCATTTGGGCCCAAGAAGGGTTTTGCACCCGCAAAGTCTTCCATCAGTAGGTGGATTTGTCAGGCCATTGTTGGGGCCTATTCTGCTAAGGGGAAGAATCCTCCTTTTCGTGTTACAGCTCATTCTACTCGTGCGGTTGGGGCCTCCTGGGCTTTTCAGCACCAGGCCTCTGTTGAGCAAGTTTGCAAGGCCACTACTTGGTCTTCTGTTCACACTTTTTCCAAGTTTTACAAGGTTGATGTTCGGGCCTCAGCGGATGCTGTTTTTGGCCGCAAAGTTCTGCAGGCTGCAGTGGTTTAAGTTGTGCTTTATGCCTTGTTTTGGATCCCCACCCCTTATGCACACTGCTATTGGATGTCCCACATGTTATGAATATCTTGAAGCGGGGTGTGTGACATACTTAGAATAATACCATTTTGTGAATACTCACCTTGTAAAATGGGTATTATAAGTATGTCACACACCCCGCTTCAACCCGCCCTTTTGTATTCTGGATCCTTCATTTTGTGAACTTTGCGTTGTTATTACTTATTTTTGGCTCTTCCTGGTCCCTTGCCTTACTGCTTTCTTTATACTGGGTAATGAGTGGGAGGTCCCAGGTATTTATGGACCGGGAGGGGCTTTCTTTCCTCCAATCATCTCTGCAGATCGCCCTCTTCAGGTCAGTATACCCACATGTTATGAATATCTTGAAGCGGGGTGTGTGACATACTTATAATACCCATTTTACAAGGTGAGTATTCACAAAATGGTATTTTCTCACAAAATTGGTGTTGTAACTGGTGCCGAGAGGCATCCTGATTGCGGACGCCCCCCCTGCGCATAAAATCGGATGAAGACCTCCGCGGGCGGGCCCCCAGGGCATCCTACACCTGATGCCCCATTGTGTGAAACCCCCTGGGGCGCTGGTGATTTTACCTGATCCTGGCAGGTCCTGCGCCGCGAACTTCGCCAGCACTGCACTCCAGGCTTCTCTGCGTTCCAGGATCGTGCATCTGAACAGAGTGCTGGGGATGCGGCCAACACCTCGTCACAGCGGCAACAGAGCCAACAGCAGCGCCCCACTGCTCGGACGGGGGGCCCTGAAAGTTCACCAGTGGACCCAGAACCAGGTTTCCATCCGCTTTAAGGGTGCTGAACAGGAGAAATCCTACTTTTATCCTCAATCCACTGGAGAAATTAAGCACTCTGATTGGCTGGTGCGGTCACATGAGCCATGCAGCCACAAGCCCGCCTCCCGGCCAGTTAGAGCGCTGAAGGTCTGACCAGGAAGGTACTTTTTCTCCTGTTCTTCACATTTAATGTGCACGGGGCACTCCGCAATCAGGATGCATCCCTGCAACTGATACAGTGTGCTTTTTGTGAAAATAGGATGTTGTTCTCGTTGGAGGATGTCCCCCCCCCCAAAAAAAAAACTCTCTTTCTCTGGTTTCTGTCTGTTTCCCTTATGCTTGTCTCTTGTCTCTTTCTCTTATTTCTCTCTCTCTCATCTCTTTTTCCAGTTTCTCTCTAGTCCCCCCTTTCTCTCTCTATTTTGGGTCTCTCTCTTTTAATTCTCTCTTCTTCGTCTCTGTCTCTTTCTGGTCTCTGTCTCTCCTGTGTGTCCTCCCCTTCTCTGTTTCTCTCCTCTCCTTCTTTTTCCTGTGTTTTGTGTGTCCTCTCTCTCTTATGTTTCTGTCTCTAGTCTGGTTCTCCCCGGTCTTTCTCCCGTATGTGTGTCTCTCTCCACATCTTTCTTCTGTCTCTCCCCTTTTTCTTTCCTTATCATGTGTCTCTCGGTTTATCTCCCTCTATTGTGTCTGTCTCTCTCCTCTCCTGTTTCCTTTTATTTCCCCTCCTTTTTCTCTCTGTCTCATTACAGTCTCTCACACCTGTTTCTCATTTTATCCTTTCCCCAGCCCATCATGCAGCACAACGCCCCCCATGAAGTTTGCCCCCCAGGTGATAATGGTGGAGAGCCACCGAGTTATGGGCCCCCAGTGCACGTGCTCCATTTCACTAATTGTAATCTGTCCCTGATATCATTACACCCCCTGCTGTATTCATTTAATGAATTGGGTAGAAAGGGCACTAAAATCATTAGTAATATCACCCAAAGTCTCAAATGGGATTATAACATCAGCCTTGTCTTGAAAAAGCATGGCCTGTCTCAGGATCTACTGATCCTTTTCTGTAACCTAGTATAAGCAGGTAAGGTGCTGCTCATGTATTGCATGGAGAGTTGGATGTGCCACCAAGTGTGATAAACTCAGGATACAAAGAACAGTCATCACCTACCTGTTACTTGTATACCCACAGAACAAAATCATGTGAAACAGGTATGATCAATGACCCCAGACATTCATAATTCCAACTGCCTCTCTCAGGATGGTGACTCAGAATGCCATCCTTCAGAGCACTGAAGTTCAGGAAAAGTTTATTTTACCACTAGCCATCCAGTTACTAAACACAGTGAAAGAAAATTCCTTGTATGATGAACAGAAATGATAAACTGATTCTGGAACAAAATGAAAATCTGATATAGAAAAACCACACCAGATTAGTGTATTTAGTTAGCATATTTTCTGTGCATTTTTACCTAATCCCCAGGCCAACATGTTGGTCCAACAGTTCTGACTATATCAGACTGATATCTATGCTTTAAAAATACCTTAGTTTAGACCTGTACTCCACTGACTGAATGCAGTAAGACCTAAGCTGAGCGTGGGAGCTTCTGCGGGCAACAGCAGTTTCGGGTTTTGTTTCCTTGATTTTTAAAAGTGGACATTATCTTTAAAGAGGAACTATGGTCAGAAATGACCTCAGTCCCTCTTTAAAGTGGAACCGGGAAGCGGTGAGCTGGTCTTGGTGTCCTGGGGGGTTTCACGCAGAGAGGGAACCCAGATCGGAGAAAGAACTAAAATCCTGGGTTTTGGTCCACTTTAATATGCAGCAGCAGGGCAGCCCACTTAAACAGAGAACCCGGGTACCCACCTCTTCTGGGATCCTTCTACAGCTGCCATGGAGCAGCCTATCAGCTTGCACGACCAGTGCCAGTTGCCAGCCATGCTGATAGGCTGCTCACGGTCCTGTGGGAGCACAGTTTTGGAGAGCAGAGTATCCATTCTTTGTTTTAGCGCCAGCGATGCACAAGCTGCTGCATACTAAAGAGGGACTAAAGTCATTTCTGACCTTATTCAGTTGAATGAAACGTGTACTGTGCAACAGATCGCACCTCGCACCACTTTGCTGTTATAAAGTGAATGTTGAATGTACAATCAGTAAATCTTTTTACCACCATGGAATTAAACTTTTAGGTGTTATTAAAGGAGCAGTATCGCGATTTTTTCTTGGTGACTTATATTTAAATGGTACTTTGAATGTAGGTAAGTGTTGGAGTAAGAATTACAAATTTAGAAAAAAATTATGTCTGTGTTGAGCAGCTGGAGACTAATAGCTCATGTTTATGTCTTCTGAGTGTCGGGACCGACACTCTGGCCTGTTCCATGCTGAGGAGAGGGGTGAAACAATGTATCAAAGTATCAGCTGTTCAGTGCTGGCAGCCGTCCAGCATAAGATAACAACATTGCAACATTGCCTGACCAGAACTTATATATCTAAAACAGAGAGAAAAGCTCTAGAAGTCATTTAGCTGATTTTGACAGTTTTCCCTTCATGTTGGCTCTGCTGCAGATTCTTTCCGTTTACCATTTTCTCTCTCTTTTCTCAACACATTTTTCCATATGATCTTTCTTTCAGCTTTGTGTGTTTTGAGCAAAGCCCAACCCAGGATTTTCACTATCTGGAGTTTTGTTTTGTGCCCCTAGGGGCATCCTGACTTGGGATGCCCTGATATGTGAAATCCCCAAGTTCGCCTGTGAAAACGTACCTTTCCCTGTCCCACAGCGCATGCGCGGGCTCTCATCCAATCAGCTCTGTTTGCACGCAGATGGGGAGCCTGAGCAGTAACCTTCCTGGCCGCCTGGCCTGTCTAAATGACTATCTGCGTGAGAGCGCCAGAAAAATGGGGGGATCTGTGGTTATCCAGGGGTCGTTTCACACAGTGGGCATCCTGATTTAGAATGCCCAAGGGGGAAGGTCAATGGCCGGGTCTTATAGACTTCAGGGTCGGCAACTCAGGGTTTTGTTCCACTTTAATACCTTTAGATTTTCCTGCACAGTTATTCAAAGAAGAATTTCAGTCGTTTTCAGTCAGTTTAGTTTATTTTGTATAGATTTTACACATTTGAGTCACCTGGTCTCATAACAAAAGCAGCACCTCACACACACACAGCCATTACCACTGATTACAGTGTCAGCCTCTGAGGTAAAGTGTTGCTAGGAGACCAGTGGGCTAAATGAAGCAGCTCACTAAATACAACCCAGCAGATCCCCCTATTCAGCAAATGGACTGAGCCATTGTAATCATACAATTTAAAAGAAAGGCATATATTTTTTCCTATTTCTATCGCCAGAGTATTTATACACATGTTAGAAGCTATTGTGTGGCTATTTAATTATTTATCTTTTTTAATGCAAATTTCGCGATACTGCTCCTTTAACCAACATATGAGCACATTTAGGCATTTATAAACACCCGTAAATGTTTTTTCTCTTTTGAACCACACCTTATTTTATCTCATGCTTTATTCTGGAATAAAGCATAAAATTCCGCTTATTTTTGTGAAATATTTTAAAGGAAAGTTTATTGAATCAAAGTAATTGTCTTTTGTGTCTTTTCACAGGGAGGATTCCCTTTTAGCACACGGGACTGTGGCTGGATTGTGGCTGATTGTACAGCTGAAGGGCTGAAATCGGCCATGCTGCTCCAAGAAAACTGCTCCTTTCTATCGGATCACATTCCAAGGGAGAGATTACAGCAAGCTGTAGATGTGGTAAGAGTTTGATAGATCAGACATAGTGCTTTGTGAGCCCCAAACAGCATCTTCCTTACCCTACTCTTTTAAAACAAACCAAACCAAAATCAGTTTAGACAGGCTCTGGATTTTTTGTCCCCAATTTGGGATGCCCCCTGGTTCATTCTATACTAACCTTGATCCGACAATCCCACATCGCATGAGTCCCAGCACCACTGGGCTTATTGAAAATGAATGGGGGATGTATGGCCATAACACTGCTCTATGCTTACCTTCTATGTCGTTCTTTTATATTATTAATTCTGTATGACAGATGTATAATAGGGTTGGCTATTGCTGCCATGATGTGTCTATGGTTCTAAAGCTCACAAGGCCACTAACCAAGACCAAGTGTATGGCTCAGGTGTTCTGTTTTTCTTGAATTGTCAAAATAAGGTCAGCAGTGGCAGTCCCAAATTTTCTTTTTCATTTATTTTGAAAATGACAACATTAAAGCAATTGACTGGATTTTGCAAGTCATTTAGTGTCTGACTTTTTGCAACCCCTCAACAAAGCCTCTCCCCCTATGCTAATCCCGGATTGGGGGCGTTAAAATAAAACAACTCACCCGATCCTTCCCAGATGCCGGTTTGGGGCGGGGCTCTGCATGGCAACTGAGGACCTTAGGGCTTGAGTGACAGACCAGTACAGTCAAACCGCTGCACATGAATAGGTTACTGACCTGTCACTTAAGGTTCCAGCTTCAGCTTCCGTGTAGCTTGCCCAACCCCAGTGAGTTGTTTTATTTTATTGCCCAAACTGGGCTTAACACAGGGGGATGGAGGGTGGGCAGAGTGTTACAAAATGCTTGGACTTCCTCTTTAAGCTAATAATTAGTATCTGCTAAAGCTGACCTAATGAATATATATTACAGCTACTTAGTATGAAAAATGCTGATGGAGGATTTGCTACGTATGAGACAAAACGTGGAGGCCGTCTGCTTGAACTGCTCAACCCCTCAGAAGTGTTTGGTAAGGAATTTATGCAGCAAATAATGTTCTGTGTAGAAATAGATTGTTTGCACCTATACCTAGGACTTGCAGATAAATAGATAGATACATAGATAGATAGTCAGTGCACAGCCGTGCCGCTTTGGGGACTGGGCGACTGGCTGGCTGCTGTGTAGAGAGCTGCCCCTGCTGAGATTGAAGAAAGATTGCGATGATCACGTGAGTTGATTTATTGTTTTATTGCCCAAATCAGGCTTAGCACAGGGGGAGGGGGTGCAGAATGTTGCTTTTTACTTGGACATTCTCTTTAAGGACTACCTGGCAGCTGAAATGTTGTGTGTCTCCAGCTGTCAGTCCAAGTACTAACAGCACAATCTTTGACTGGGTCTAGAGTGTGCCCTTCCTTCAGCAGGCTCCCTCGCTGACTAGAGGGGGGGATTCACCATCTGACCTAGTAAGCAGAGATGCCTTTTTCAATGGTGGTGAGAGTTAGCCCACAGGAGCTGGTTGGTAAACATTGCATAGGATCAAGAACAGAGGCTAGATAACTATAGCTGTTTTCTTCATTTTTGCCCACAGATGGCTTATAAAGAAACTCTAAAGTCTCTTTGTAATCCCCCCGCCAACTTCCGATGCTGAAGCGGGATCGGGGGTTAAAAAAAAATCTCCCACCTGGTCCTGCATCCAGCACTTATCTCTGGCATTAAATGATAAGTATCATTTACTAGGTCTTTTTCCATTTTTTTTATCCTTTAAGGGGAGAAAATGCCAGCCCCGTAAAATCAGCACTGGTACTTAAAGCAGCACTATAACCATATGTTAACCACTTCCTCATTGACATATGACTGGCAATCATATGACGGCCAGTGACCAATCTGAATTTCCAAGTGGGCTTGCACATCAAACCTGAAATGTTTCCATTGGTCACCTGAAGAAATGCCATTTGGTGCCATACACCATGAATGAGGGTGTCACGTACCTTGTTGTGGATCATACAGACATAGACTATTTCCAGTAGTACCACCCATCGCTTCCTCAATAATGATTACAAAGGAAATGCAGCAGAAGGGAAGGCCAGAGTGTCAGGTATTGAATTTCAGATTTCGGTGAGCTGAGCTGGAAATCAGGAGCTGGAAGACAAGACTGTGTTAAAGCTGGAGGAGACCCAGCAGAGAATGTCAGCAATACTACACCACAAGGTAGCTTCAGAGTGAGGAGTCTGCCAGCAAGTCTGGATTTCGCCAGGGCTCCCCTCAAGGGGAAATGTACAGCGGTGCAGACAGACCGGGATCCCACGGCTGTCGTCGCCAAGTAGTGAGCCCAGAGTCCGGTGTGTGCAAGAACAGAGCCCAGAGGCTCAGAGTCCAGGTTAGTGCAGAAACAGAGCTGGCCGTTAAGAGTTCAGGTGCGTGCAGGAACAGAGCTGGGTGTTCAGGATTCAGGTGCGTGCAGGAACAGAGCTGGGTGTTCAGGATTCAGGTGCATGCAGGAACAGAGCTGGGTGTTCAGGATTCAGGTGCGTGCAGGAACAGAGCTGGGTGTTCAGGATTCAGGCGCGTGCAGGAACAGAGCTGGGTGTTCAGGATTCAGGTGCATGCAGGAACAGAGCTGGGTGTTCAGGATTCAGGTGCGTGCAGGAACAGAGCTGGGTGTTCAGGATTCAGGCGCGTGCAGGAACAGAGCTGGGTGTTCAGGATTCAGGTGCATGCAGGAACAGAGCTGGGTGTTCAGGATTCAGGTGCGTGCAGGAACAGAGCTGGGTGTTCAGGATTCAGGTGCATGCAGGAACAGAGCTGGGTGTTCAGGATTCAGGTGCATGCAGGAACAGAGCTGGGTGTTCAGGTGCGTGCAGGAACAGAGCTGGGTGTTCAGGTGCGTGCAGGAACAGAGCTGGGTGTTCAGGATTCAGGTGCATGCAGGAACAGAGCTGGGTGTTCAGGATTCAGGTGCATGCAGGAACAGAGCTGGGTGTTCAGGTGCGTGCAGGAACAGAGCTGGGTGTTCAGGTGCGTGCAGGAACAGAGCTGGGTGTTCAGGATTCAGGTGCGTGCAGGAACAGAGCTGGGTGTTCAGGATTCAGGTGCATGCAGGAACAGAGCTGGGTGTTCAGGATTCAGGTGCGTGCAGGAACAGAGCTGGGTGTTCAGGTGCATGCAGGAACAGAGCTGGGTGTTCAGGATTCAGGTGCGTGCAGGAACAGAGCTGGGTGTTCAGGATTCAGGTGCGTGCAGGAACAGAGCTGGGTGTTCAGGTGCGTGCAGGAACAGAGCTGGGTGTTCAGGATTCAGGTGCATGCAGGAACAGAGCTGGGTGTTCAGGATTCAGGTGCATGCAGGAACAGAGCTGGGTGTTCAGGATTCAGGTGCATGCAGGAACAGAGCTGGGTGTTCAGGTGCGTGCAGGAACAGAGCTGGGTGTTCAGGTGCGTGCAGGAACAGAGCTGGGTGTTCAGGATTCAGGTGCGTGCAGGAACAGAGCTGGGTGTTCAGGTGTGTGCAGAACCCCAATGAATCGGAAAATGAGATTCAGAAATAGTTTTTATCCCCTGTCTATCCAAGAACTGAATGTTTCAAATGACTAACACAACTATATGCAGTTTAACTAACTATTAGTTATACCAACTAAAATGCTGCTACAGAAATGTAAATTGATGAAGATGTACGTATGTATAGAAATGTACTGTACTGTATATAGATAAACCCTATGTTAATCCCCATATACTTTGTCTGTACCATAAGCTGATTCTGATTAAGTAAGTACATCATGTTGGGCTGTAAAGCTAAACAACAGTCAAAATGCTACATGTCTATTGGAAAGCCAGAGAGAATGAGTACTATGATATATTGGTGAACTTGTCTGCTCTACTTTGATTATATGCAGAATCTGTAGAGAAAATAGTAATTCTGGGATTTTGTGATCAGCCCTGACCATTAACTGTCTCTGTTTGCCTATAGTTTCATTGTACTGGTCAAAACAATGGAGGCTAGCTGCAGTACAATATTACAATATACTATACAGGGAAATAAACAAGAAGTAGACTCTCCATGTTGACTAACTGAAGGTTTATAAACTACTGGTTGTATAGAAAGCATAATATTTTTGTTTCAGGGGACATCATGATTGATTACACATATGTGGAGTGCACATCTGCAGCAATGCAAGCTCTAAAACATTACCATGCCTGGGATCCAGATTACAGAGCTCAGGAGATCAGGTAAGATATTTGTGCATGATTGGGTGAGCAATGACTTTAAAGGCAAATATAAACACTGTCATGAATTGAGGGGATCTTATGTCCAGATCCAGACAGAGGTACTATCATACTTTACACACCGTCAGGATCTGGGGCCAACGGCAATGACCCTGAAGACAGTCAAATAATAAGCAATTTATTGAAAACAAAGTCCAGCAGGCAAAATCTTTTAACTTCAGAGTATAATGCAGGATACAATGCAGTACAGCAAGCGGTTACCTCACCAACTCTAGCAATGTCCGGTGTAGGATAATTACAGCATACTGCAAGTCCTTGTTATAACAGGTCCTCTTTCAGGGCATACAAGTCCAGGCTGTTCATTCACAGGTTCCAAGAACAGATAACACATAAAGTCCTTCAGATGCAATTCAGCACTGTCAGTATTGGGAGCAGCAAGGCACGGACTCCTCATCCCAGTCTCTCCATCGCCGCACTGGAAGCCTCAGCGGCTCCTTTTATTAGGCTTCCTTTGTAATTAGCCTCATCACCTGTCTAAGAACTGGGAGTAGGAAAAACCCGTGGAGGACTGGGAATGTGGACTGGGGTCCTGTAAACCCAGCATGGATCGTGCCTGATTGAGAAATAGACACTATCCAGCACTTTTCTATGCACTTTACCACAACACACACAGATCTTTGGTAAGGTTGCCAGGGCTGACTGATTCTGGTTATGGGCAATGCAGAAGCTGGATCACACAGATCTCTAGCTTTTCTGATACTGATAGCTACAGTTAGTAAGTCACACATCTCACTCACCCCTATCGAAGTGGCAGTTATCCACGCCATTCGGGTGAGGCAGCCAGCAAAGCAGTGGAGAGGACTTGGCTACGCCCCTGTGACTAATAGCGGAAGGGTGCAATCCCCACAGAAGCGTCACTGGAGTTCTGACCGAGCCGATGCTGGATGCAATCCAACGAGTGGCCTATGGCAACGCTGGATTCTGTTGGGTTAAAGTGGACCAACACCCAGGATTTTGACTATCCTGGGTTTTGGTCCACTTCGGCGGGGCACCCCGATCGGGGGTGCCCCGCTGTGTGAAACCCCCAGAAACCCCAATAAACTCACCTCTCCCCGCTCCCACGTGACTGCCCGGTCCAATCCCCGCCAACGTCCAGTCGGGGAACAGGAACGTCCAAGCGGCTTCCGCCACCGCCGCCTCCCTCGCGTCACTTTCGGCGCGCACGCGCCCGTGCCGGCCATTCACAGACGGCCGGCGCGGGGGCGCGCACGCCTAGAGGGGCGCGAGGGAGGCGGCGGCGGCGGAAGATAAGGTAGGTGATTTGGGGTGTTTGGGGGGGTTTCACCCCGCGGGACATCCCGATCTCGGATGTCCCGCGGGGTGGGAGGTGATCGGCCCGGGAATCTTATAGATTTCCGGGCCGATCACCTCTCGGTGTTGGTCCACTTTAAGCAGTGCCCCCCCCCCCCTTCCTGTCTCAGTGCCAGGGAAGGGTGGCAGGCTGGGAGGTTAATATTAGACTGGACATCCACTTTAACTATTCTGCTTCAGGAATAAAGCAGTTACAGCGGTTATAAAAGTTACACACCCATGTAAAATTGGCTGTTTTTTCCTTTTAGAGACACTCTTCAGCAAGGACTAGAATACTGTCGCTCAGTTCAGAGAGAGGACGGCTCTTGGGAAGGGTGAGTGTATCATATTTTCTTGATCTTTATAAGAACCAATGTCCAAAAAATAATTTAAAACAATATAGAAGAAGTAGAAGATGAAAAGAACAGGATTCCTTTTTTGCACACAGGGCCTGCACAATGTCACCCAAGCCACGCCAAGACACCCCAGCCCATGTTATGCCCCTTTAATTGCTGTACACTCAGCATCATAGCTATGGGGGGGGGGGGGCATACCCTCGCCTGCCATAGTATCTGCCCCTACATCACTAAAGTTTCTGTGTCATCATCTTATGAGTGGCCATGTCCAGCCCTGCCCATGATCTGACCCTGCAATGCTATAGCCTCAGCTGACACTCATTGACAGGGCCAGTAGCACATTGGAGGCAGAACACACAACTCACAGGCTGGTTGTGGGCTTGCCAAAGCCAAAACATTCGCCCCTGACCAAGGACAAACTTTGGTTGTGATTTTACCATCATCCGCATTATGAGTTTTTGCAGAGACTATGTCCTTCCTCGTGCACCACCCTGGGTAATCCTCCTCTTGTGTGGACAGGGGAAATGTCATTGCAGAGCTGGTTTCTGTACAGTTGCCAGGCCCATTCTCTTCATCTTAATAAACGTGGAGTGTGGAAACGTTAGGGGTCTAAAAATTGTGTTAACACAGGCTTCGAAAGTAGACGTCTAGTTCTAATCCTCCGAGAGTGGAAGCTTTAAAACATAGCCTTTCATGTTCTGAATACAATGCCCAGGCACATATACAGCAGCTATAGACTTTGCAACACATTTGGGGCTAATGGCCACCCTAGGTTCACAACCCTAAGTCTGTAGCCACCATGTAGCCACTATTAAATGCTATTAAACTATTAAATGATTTAAAACGTTTACACTCTCAGAGGATCATTGCTGGGCTTCCAGTCCAGGCTTCCTCAGTGCATGTCCGTGACTATTTTTTTTACAAAGAGGGAGCTATTAACCCTATCATGTACTGTCTTTTTTTGTGCAGATCCTGGGGTGTTTGCTTTACGTATGGCATTTGGTTTGGATTGGAGGCCTTTGCTTGCATGGGATATAAATACTCTGATGGGTAAGTACTGTTGAATAAATCATCACTGTTTTTTATTTGACATCAACCATATTTTAAAGTGCTACACAGCAAGCAAAGATGCTTCATGCTCCACAGCTCCATGTTCTCCCTTCCTCTGTGTAGGTGCCCGGAAATCAAAAAGGCCTGCGAGTTCCTGATCTCACATCAGATGGTGGATGGAGGCTGGGGGGAAGATTTTGAGTCCTGTGAAGAGAGGAGATATGTTCAAAGTGCAAACTCTCAGATCCACAATACCTGCTGGGCATTGATGGGACTGATGGCTGTAAGGTAGGTTCATTATTCATGCAATAAGAAATGGAACCTGGGAAAAATATTCACACAGGGACCATACAACAAGGAGCACAACCTAATGAATCATCAATAGAAATGTATTTAGATATCAAGAACACATACATTTAAAAACAACACTCAAGACAAGATAAAACCACACCCCTCACATAGTTCAATTAATAATCAATAAGCATGTGCCAATAATTAAGTCTGTCCTCTCTGATCTCAAGAAAATAATAATTGATTAACAGGTGGACAGCCCACAATGAGAGTCCCAATTAATTATATACATATAATCAGAAAAAAATCCTACCTAAGTGCCGGCACTGAAGGACCCCTTACTTAAACCAGAAATAGTGCTAACCTATAAACCAATATCAAACCATAAATCTAAAAGAGTATATGTCTCATTAAATGTGAACAGTAAATACCTGAACCTGATTCAAATATCAAGAGCATTCAAGAAATATACAAAGTGCAAAATACTATATACATGATGAATGTGGACAAGTGCAAAATTTGATCATAAAGTGACAAGTGCTAAGGACATCCAAACAATAAATACAAAGAATCAAAAGATACTTAGCTGAACCATTGATAAAAAATACAGACAGCCGAGAGGACAAACTATAAATGAGGGGTGCTCCGCCTGCGCTTCGCAGCACGAGACACCGCTTCTTGCTTGGGCGAGCATAGTGACCCCATCTCACCCACCTTTTAAACTGCCTCCTCTGTGCGTCATCCCCAGCCGGAAAGCGCGGCACCGCCACCTCCGCGCCAGCACAAGCTGCGCCCGTCGCCACCGGATATGATGCGGTGGCAAGGCAGCGTGACAGGCGCCGCATCATCATCTAGCGATGCCAAGGAGGCCGCCTGCTGCAGCGACGCGCGGCCAGCACGCCCCAATTGCGTCACAGCCCCGCCCAGCATTGGCTGCATCGTGCTGGGCGGGGCTGTGACGCAAGGGCAGGCGGCCTCCTTGGCAACGCGTATCCAGGACGCCGCATCGCTAGATGATGACTAAATAATAAATGTAAGTACCAATTGTCCAGCACTATTACAGAAATAGAAAAAACACGTAGAATCACATTTAATTTTATATGCAGATGAAGTAAATCTGGAAAAAGATTTAAAGCTCATCAAAGTCCAGGCAATGGAAATAATTAGGACGGCAAGGAGCTCAACCTGAAGCTTGTCCCATGTGCCTCCCATTTCCTGTAGGTCCCCAAGGTTTCATGACCACCACTGTTGTTGGGCTCACTTGCACTGGGAGCACCGAGGGACAGGGCTGGACTAGCAACCACATTTGGAGTGAGGTCATTGAGGAATGAAATTGAAAGGAGGTGCAATTTTGCAGCCCTACAACATCATCTACAGCACATTGCAGGAAATGGAGGAGTGGAACATGACACAGGCTTCAGATGTGCTCCTTGATGCTTTATTGTAGCCATTCCCTTGACAGTCCCTATAAAGAGTCCACTTTTATGGGCTTTCCCTTAAAACTTGTCCTCTGGCACGAGACTCCCCGGCCAGCTCTCCCACAGCGATGCTGAAATAAGCTGTGCCAGCACGTGGGGCAGCCTGTGCAGGCTCCCATTAAGAAACATTTAAGCACCTCCAGACAGGTAAGTACCCCGTGTCCACATTCAGACTTGACCTGGCGTGTGATCGGTGTCTTTGTCCCTTTGTTTATTTGCTATGACTAATTAGGGCCAGAGTGTCAGAGTGTCAGGTACACATGTGTTTAGCATGTTGGTATTTTTGTATTCCAAATGAAGAAACATTTTAAACTATTATTCTGTGATTTTGCCTTCAGTTTGGTAATCATGTGTGAGTGAGGTCTATTGTCTATGTAATGTTCTGCAGGTTTCCAGATGTTAGCGTTTTGGAGAAAGGCATCAAACTGCTACTGGAGAAGCAACTTAGCAATGGAGACTGGCCTCAGGTATTTACACCACTTATATGTGTCTGTAATCCATCTATAGAGACAGGAACAGGTTGGCTTGCACATCACAGCTAAATCCCTGTCCTTGCCCCCCTAATGCTGTCAGCCCTGGTTTATCAGACCATACAGAGTGTGCTGGGGAAGTATTCCTAACAGCAACACTGGTACTGACACAGCTCAGTCTTCTGCTCTGCCTGTCTGCTGGCTCTGTCCCCTCAGCTTAGGCTGCAAGGAACATTCCCGTTGGGTGTAGCCCAGGCACACTCCTGCCAGTATCCTCATCCTGAGTCTAAAAGATTCCAGGGATGGGTTACAGCTTGCCCCTGGTGCATCTCAATTCCTGCTGTTTTCACCAAATACTCTCCTCAGGAATGGATCCCACAACACATCCCGAGGCCTGTGGCAGCATTCCCTGATTCAGGCACTGTGCCAGCATATCTAAATGGCTGGTGGTGGGTGTGCACAGCACAAGGGAACAGCCATAAGGAGGCACCAGGCAATCGTTCCATTAAAGTGGACCAAAACCCAGGATTTTGACTATCCTGGGTTTTGGTCCTTGCACCCAGGGGCACCACGATCAGGGGTGCTCCACTATGTGAAACCCCCCAGGTCGCCGAAACCAACTGATCTCTTCCTGGTCCTATGGCGCATGCGCGGTCACTTGTCCAATCAGTGTGCTCGGATCTGCTGACGTCATCTAAGCCTTCGTCTTAGGGGAGCGGCTCTGAGCCGGCTGATGGCCACTTCCCCTGTTACCCTATAACAGGGAGCGTACCCGTTCTGACCATTCACAAATGCCTGGTGCGGGCACATGTCCTGCTAGAGAGATAGCGGGGATGCAGCTCGCGCATGCTCTGTTGGACCGGGAAAGAAGGTAAGTGTATGGGCAACCTGATGGATTTCACACACGGAGGCATCCTGATTTTGGCTGCCCCAGGGGGAGGGAATAGATGTTCCCGGAAATCTTATAGATTCCCGGTCCTATCGCTGTGGGTTTTGGTCCATTTTAAGATTTCATTGCTGGGCATGAATATGCATGGCGGTGAATGCTGATTGGTCGAGAGCCTGTGCATGGCTGTAGGAGCGTGGATCGATCTAAGCAAACACGGTTCTGATCTCAGGGGTTTCACACACAGGGGCATTCCAAATTGCTTAGTCCCACAGTCTTGGAGCAGTACGCTCTACATTGCCCCAGCAATGGAGCCATGTCTCACTGAAGAACATGGTGAGTATATGGTGTACCGAGGAGGGGGTTACACTGCCAGCCATCCCAAAGCGGGAGGCCCCTAAGACAAGCTTTATAAAATGTGTACCAACACCTATTTGCAATGAAATATGCAATCAGGAAGACAACAACCCCCCCCCCCCCCCGCCCCCGTGCCTAAACCCACTCTGTGAAGTTTCGTGTTTTCCCATCGTGCCAATAGCACATCTGGATTTTGCTGGGTGGACGACGAGGAGGTGCAGGGGGGCATGGGCAAATGACATGGCCATACCAACACTCATTTAGTTGTAAGTTTATGTTGGTATGGGTGTGGGGTCGATATGCTTTAACCCCACCCTATAGTCTTTGGTCCTCTTTAAAGGCCAACATTAGCCAACACTTCCAATTTTTAACTTCATAACGTGGGAAAGGATTAAAATCCACACTGACCTCAGAATGCTCGCCATCCTTGGTTTACCTGTTCCCATTTGCAGTGATAGGAGCTTGTGTCGTGGGGGGTGAAACATAATGAAAGATCATTCTGGAGTCAATGCTGGCGACACTTTTACCATTCATCTCTTGTACTTTCTATGCAGCTTCCAAAAAGACTATAGGTCTGCTAATACCTGCTCCCATGGAATCCACCTGATGATTCATTGAAAGCCCAAAATCAGGCTAAAATACTAACCAGCTTCACCCTTCCACATTGGCTCCATGTGATGCCAGCAGCTGTTGAGGTTTGCCAAGTCTGCCGTGCATGCACACTGGTTCAGCAAACACAATTGGCATCTGGTGGAGAAATATTAAAGCCTGATTTAGGGCTTCCAGCGTATTGCTGAATAGAGGGGCATGCCGAAACGGGTTGCTTCAGGTTGTACATGTTAGCAGATTTGTTTTTTTTAAGATCACTGCGTTTAGGATGGTTAAGATCTCTGTAATGACGCCATTGGAGATATGTAATTGCATTCATGTTTGATCTAACCCTAACCATTTGTTCTCTCCAGGAAAATATATCGGGGGTGTTTAATAAGAGCTGTGCTATCAGCTACACCTCATATCGCAATGTTTTCCCAATATGGACGCTGGGGCGATTTTCCCGTCTTCATCCAAATAGCTCTGTGGCCGGGAGCCACAATAGCAGACATGGCTGATCTGAAGGGGGCCAGAGCAGGAGCTACCACACATCAGCAA
Source organism: Gastrophryne carolinensis (assembly GCA_027917425.1). Taxonomy (NCBI): domain Eukaryota; kingdom Metazoa; phylum Chordata; class Amphibia; order Anura; family Microhylidae; genus Gastrophryne; species Gastrophryne carolinensis. The sequence goes on from CM051240.1 coordinate 188,508,031, forward strand.
ACGTGTCTACCTCCTAACTTCTGCAGTCTTTTTAAAGTGGACCTTAATGAAGTGCTATTAACATTGATTACCGCTGTTAATGATGAGATACAGTATTCTAAAATGTCCCGGTCCTGCCCCCTACATTAAAATGTAAAAAGTGCTTTTCATAAAACAGTACGTCCATGGCACATACAGAGCCAGAAGAACAGGCTATACAGGCCATGCAAATCTTTTTTTTCATCCTTGTGCTATCTCAAGCACTCAGAGTGTGCCGTGCCGAATAGCTTCTAGCATTTACACAGCCATCATTTCCGACTTGTGCATAGGCTCTGTTACAGCCCCTTAAATTGCAAGACACCCTTTCAGGACAAGTAGCCAACATGATGCAGCCACGGGACCACCAATTGAGATAACATACTAGACTAATGACTATACTGGGTATGCTGGACATTGAGGTGGGGTGAATGGGTGTAATAAGGCTTTTACACCAGAGGTAAAAATGACTAGAGGTCTGCTTACAGCTCCATCCCAGGGTCATTCCCAGTTAAAGATTAAAAGGATGCTTGAAACCAGGCAAAATACACTGACCAGCTCTGCACTGCTGCACCTCTCACGTGGCCCATTAAAGAGGACCAAAACCCACGTCCCATGGGCCCTGAAATGTTTAATATTCCAGGGTCACTGGATTCCCTCCCCTGAGGTATCCAGAATTGGGAATGCCCCGCTGTGGGAAACCCCCCAGGTCACCCTGAAACTCACCTTCTTTCCCGGTCCAACGGCCGGATCCGTGCTATCCCTTTAGCAGGGTGCAGGCCCGTGCCAGGCATTTGTGAATGTCCGCTCCCTGTTAAAGGGTAGCGGGGGATGCGCCTGCCAGCGGGCTTAGATCCGCTTGGATTAGACGAGCGCCTCGATGAAGGGGTTTGAGTGGATCTGAGTGTGCTGATTGGACAAGCGGCTGCGCATGCGCCATAGGACCGGTAAGAGTTGAGTTCGTTCAGGCGACCTCGGGGGTTTCACAGAGCAGGACAGTCAAAATCCTGGGTTTTGATCCACTTTAAGTTTGCTGTGTGGGCATGCACTACGTGCCAGGAAAACTCAAATGGGTACCAGCAGACCAGGGAATGTGAGAGCCAGCCTGGAGTGCAGACAAGGTGCCCCTGTTGGCAGGGAAATTTTGCCTTCCTTTTAATAGTTACCTATTTACCCCGTGATACATCCCAAATCAGGATGCCCCAGGCATGGGGCTGTTAGATTCCCCAGGGACAGGGGTTTAAAGATTCCCCAGGCATGGGGCTGTAGGCGGATCTTCAGTGAGTTTTTGAAGTCTGCTTAAAGTGGACCAACACCCAGGATTTTGACTATCCTGGGTATTGGTCCACTTCCCCGGGGCACCCCGATTTGGGGTGCCCCGCTGCCTGAAACCCCCCCAAACACCCCGAAAACTCACCTCTCCACGCTCCCACGTGAGTGCGCTGTCCAATGCCCGCCGACGGACAAGTGACGTCCGTCGACGGACAAGGGATCGCGCCCGCCGCCGCCTCCCGCGCGTCACTCTTGACGTGTGCGCGCCCGCGCCGGCCATTCAGAGACGGCCGGCGCGGGCGCGCGCACGTCTAGAGGAGCGCGAGAGAGGCGGCGGAAGCAGCGGCTGGAGAGGTAAGGATTTTTCGGGGTTTTGGGGGGGGGGGTTACACCCCGCGGGACATCCCGATCTCGGATGTCCCGCGGTGTGTGAGGTGATCGGCCCGGGAATCTTATAGATTCCCGGGCCGATCACCCCTGGGTGTTGGCCCACTTTAAAGAGGCTGCTCTAGAGTGTGTATATTAGTGTCTACTGATCACACAGCCATAGTTGTTTGCCTTTGTAAAGCACACACAAAACAAATATAAATTATAATCGCACGCCCTATATAGAAATACAAAAACAGGTGTGACCCCAGCCCTAGGCAGCTTGTAGCTCCACTTCAGCTACAATGCAAAGCCACCCAACGGATTCCTCCACTATTATGCACCATCCACATATACTGACACAATATAAGATGACAGTTTGTAATAATTAGTTACTAAAGAACATTAAAAATACGATTGTGTTTCAACCACATTCAACTTTTGACTGAATAGTTAAATAAGTAATTTGTGTATTGACATGAAAATGACTCAACTGATTTTTATCTTTTTTAATTAAAGATTTTTTTACAATAGTTGTTTTGTGTTTTCCTGTACATGTATGCATGTATGTTACATATTACTTGTATTATTACTAATAATGTATGTATTGTATTGTCACACATGAATATATATATATATATATATATATATATATATATAGGCAATGAAAAAGGCCTAGGGGCATAAATATTTAAATATTGCATGCAGAATTAAAGTGAACTTTAATTCAAATAAGATTTAGCCCCCCCCACCCCCCCCCCATTGCTGCTTAACTATTCCTAAAAAGCCAGGCTCTGTTTCTTATATGGTCTGTACTTCTGATGTCCTTCTTTTAGCCCATGTGACTGCGGGTGCCATCACGGAGACCTTGGAGGGGCGAGTAATGAAAGCCTACTTTCGGTCTTACTAGCGGTAGTTGAGGATTGAGGCATCCCAAATCGGGGTGCCTTGGATGGGAGGTGGTTACAGGTTCAGCCTAATCAGGCTTTACAAACTTGCGGTTTATGGCTTGGTCACTTGTAAATGAGTCACTGATCCGTATCTCATCATCTGGCCTGCTTAAAGTGGACTAAAACCCAAGATTTTGACTATACTGGGTTTTGGTCCTTTCCCCCAGGGCACCCCAATCGACCCCACCTGGCAATAGCTGTTGCACCCTCTGCTGTGGCTATAAGTTGGGTGGGTTAGGTGGGCCCCGTTTTGTGGTAAGAGTTGTTTGCACACAGAACAGTTGTAGACATTACCCTCTTCTCCCCCAAAACATTAAATAGGTATGTACCAGCCTCTTTTATATACACTGTGTCTGGGGGAAGGATTAGAGGCGGTGCTGCGCTCCAGCGTGTACCTGCACATCACTCGGCACTGCCACACACAGGAGTCAGTTTCAGCAGTCTTGGAGAGACTGGGCCAGCTGGTGGGGGCACCGCCCATCCTCTGTTGTCAGAGGGCCACATAAAAAGGCTTGAAGGGCCGCATCTGCCCCCCTTAAGTTTGACACATGTGGTCTTGTGGATAGAAATAGGTCTTTTCCTTTGGAAGACTGGCAAAAGTCCTTGTACTAAAGCTATCCCTGGAATCTGAAGACCACAGCCTGCTGGGAAAGAAGATGTGCGAAGTACTTTACATTTTATTTAAATGATTTTACCTGTTTGTGAACTGTTAAGGGGTTCAAGGAATCCCTATATCAGTTCACAGTGTAGTAGTGGCTGGCACTGGTGGGTGAAATGCCCAATGATTGACCTGGATGGGGACAAACGGACTGTGTCTGCCCACTGTATGTGTGCCACTGGAGCCAGGCATTGCTGCAGGCTGTTATTTATATATATTCCAGTTGTCAGATTAACTTCCATATTATCTGCAATATGACTTTAATGCCAACCATGCTAAAACCTGAGGGTGCAGAGTTTCTTTATGTGTAAAGCTTGTTGTCGAATGTTTATCTTTTTAAGTGTTTTAGTTGTTATCACAACATTGTAGGTGGATACGTGTTTGCTTAATGTAATCATCAGTGTAGCATGTGGAGTATTTCCCATACTGCAGGTAGAGCCCCCTCCCCCACACAGGATCTCCTTTCTCCACTCACTGAAGTTTGGGCTGCAAATATTTTTTTTCTATCATCTGCTCCTGATGCACATAATAGGAGCTGAGGATGACTCATTTTGGCCATCCGTAGGAAAAAAAACATGTCCCCCAACATCATTACACACATAATCCAATAACAATCCCCATAAATGCTGGATAGATGGGATCAGACTGGTTACATTAAATTGTACATTCACACTTCAGCTCTGCAAGGAACAGCGATTAATAGGGAAGATCCCCCAGCATACTCTGAAATGTTGTGTATAGGGGATCCCACATCGGGATTCCCTGCCAGGGAGGGGGTTTTGTTCCTCTTTAAAGGTTATTAAATTGAAAATCTAGTCTTTAGTAACCCCTGTGTCCTTACATTTATACCCACAATCCAGTCGTGCTCCCACAGGACGGTTAGGACTTTAAATAGGAATAACACAATCTCCTGTGTATTGTTCTTCTCAGATGGGCATCCTGATCTGGAATGCCCCGCTGTGTGTATTCCCATGGTTCGCCGTAAAACTCACCTTCCTTGCGTTCCCACGGAACGGACATGGCTGAAACCAAGCACACTGATTAGCTGATTGGCCCGCTCAGTTAATCAGTATGATCAATTTTGCTTGGCTCCCTTCCGCTCCGCTAGCTGCAAAGCGGTCAAATGAAGGCGAGTGTGTCGCTTACTTTCTAGCTGTGGGCATGCCGCCCATTAAGAAAGGCCTGGCACAGATAGGAATGCGGCCAGGGCGAGGCATCCAATTCGGGATGCCCCAAGGAGAGGGACCATGTTTTAGACTCTAGGGCCTCTGAAGCAGGGCCGGCGTCAGAACCCAGCATGGCGGGGCAGCTGCTGGGGGCCCCGGTCCTCCAGGGGGGCCCACTGACAGGGCCGGCCTTTGTGATGTGCGACGTCGCTTGACCAGCGGCGGACCGGGAGTTAATATGGTGTGTGTGTATATATATATATATATATATATATATATATATACCTTGGCTGACCCCCCTGCTCTGTACAACTCCCCCCCTCCTGCTTGCCATAACCCCCCCCCCCCCCCCCGCATGCACACAGGGTCGGCTGGAATGACTATGTCCCCTCATAAAACTGCACAGCATAAACAAAGTGTTATCAGGATCAACCAACCATAGAAAGCAGAGACAAGGTCCATATCCTGCCCCCCTTCCATGGAATGTCCTCCATCCCTCCTCCCTGTGGAATGCCAGGACAGATGGGGGATGTCATATGGACCAACTTTCAACTCCAAGATGGAGAATCCCAGATGTACCAATCAGGCAGTGGGTGATACCAATTGCTCTGCCCATAGGAGGGGTCAGAAACTGACCCCTGGTTAGAGGGAATAAGGTGAGCTTCAGAAAGTGGTCAGGGACACTCTAATCTTACCGTCAAGAGTGACACGCTGCCTTTTAACATCAACAAGGAGAAGACCAGAAAAGCGTGTGGGGACTAACACAAACCTCAGCCCAGACAGACTCTGTCTTATCACCTGTTTCTTGTTGTTTTTGTGGTTTTCTGTTTGTTTAAATAAATTCTAAAAATACAGCAGAGGGTCACTAATGCTCTGAATTAAGGATCTAAAAAGCACACGCTATTTCTAAAGAGCCTGGCTATATTACTTGCCTAGGACGCTCGAAGTGGTTGTGGGTCGATCGATCCGTTTTAACTAATTGTGTTGTGTGTGGCTTATATAGAGTTGAACCCTGTTTGGGTTCTGGTGGCAGCGATTTATAGCCACGCGTGTTGCCAGTTGAACAACTGCAGTGACACACGTGGGGTACGATTGGCCGGTTTGATCAGATGAACGGTCAATAGGTCTGATCAACCCATGCAATCGTCACAGGCGGTCTCCACAGGGCCTCCACACCATGTGACAGGTGCGCCGGCAGGCTGCGGGCAATCAAGCAGCAGGTGGAAACAAGGAGACCGGGAGTGTGAGCCGGGAGAGAAAGTACTGTAGAGGTCTTTAAAGAAGGTTATTTTTTCTTTTCTCAGGTCAGGTTTAAAGGGCTTTGGTGCACTTCACAGTAGACCAAAACTAGAGTTTTTGTCCAAATAGCATGATCCTTAGGGGGCATCCAGATTTGGGACGTTCTTCGGTGATGTGACGCAACTCTTCACCACAAAGAGGCCCACTGAGACCATGCTGCCCAAGGGCCCACATAAACCTGGAGCTGGCCCTGCTCTCAAGTTTTCTTTAAATGGAGACAAAATGGCTGATGGTCTGATCACCCAGAAAACAAACAATCAGATACCTAGTGGTTGAGCTGTTAAATATGTATCCTTCCTGTTTGCTTCATGCACTGTGAACAGCCAGTTAAATATTACATTGTCACACTCGCCCCCAACCCAGCAGGCAGTTTTTGTAGTTATTGTTGTGCTGGCTTTTAGACCCATCCTCTCTCACATGGTCAGCAGACACTGATAATTAGTTAATTTGTAACTGCTGAAGTTTCCAAATAGTTTTTGGAAAGTTGTGTGAAGCAGAGGAAAGCGACTGGCTGGACCAAGGGAACAAAGTGGAAGAAACATGTCCAAGCTGGTGGAATGTGTCCCGAACTTTTCAGAGGGGAGAAACAAAGAGGTAAGGGGCCACAAGGCCAGAGGGCCCCACAAGTGTCACCCCTTCACTTTATTTATTTGATTTGTGCTCACATGTCTTCATATAAGGAAAGAACCCTTTGTATTTGCTGTGTCTTTGTAGTCTAATTGTATCTAATTTAGTTAAGATTGGAAAGTGACAGGAAAAGAGTTACTGTATAAGCAATGCTATTTAGTGACTGCACCAGGGCCCAGTTACATTTAGTTATGCCTCTGGTTCTCATTTAGCAGGAATCCATGCTTCATTTCTTACTCAGATGAGTTGTTATTCTGCAGGTACTGTCATCAACTGTCAGTGGATCTCCAGCTTACTGCCCTGTTTCTGCTGTTCATTGCCAGATTTTAATATTGTATTATTAATCATGTAGATATTTTTAAATCCAATGTCTGGCAACAAACATGCAGGCTGGCATTGCCGGGTGATTTAAGGGCAGGTGGTCCAAGCATCCTGCTTCAATAATTATGGACAGGAGCAGACTGGCCATGGGGATCATGGGGAGAATTATTGTCTGGCTGCACTGCTTGAGGCCAACTTAAAGCAGACCAAACCCCACATTTTTAAAGTGGACCAACAACCAGGGGGGATCGGCCCGGGAATCTATAAGATTCCCGGGCCGATCAGATCCCTCCCCGCGGGGCATCCGAAAATCGGGATGTCCCGCGGGGTGAAACCCCCCAGGAAGCCCACAATCCTACCTTCTCCCCGTTCCAGCTGCGCATGCGCGTCCGCCGCCACCACCTCCCGTGCGTCCCTCTAGCAGGGCACGCTCCCGCGCTGGCCGTTTGTAAATGGCTGGCGCGGGTGCGCTCCCTGTAAGAGGGACGCGCGGGAGGCGGCGGCGGACGCGCTCTGCTTGTCCGTTGGCGGGGATTGGATGCAGTGGTCACGTGGGAGCGGGGTGAGGTGAGTTTTCGTGGCTTTCTGGGGGGTTTCACACAGCGGGGCACCCCCGATCGGGGTGCCCCACCGAAGTGGACCAAAACCCAGGATAGTCAAAATCCTGGGTGTTGGTCCACTTTAACTAGCATCCCCTGAGTTGCTCCCCCCAAGAATTTTTTTCCAATTTTTACTGCACTGGCTTCCCTCTAATCCCAGATAATGACCCCTGTTTTAGCTGTAAAGCTCCGCCTCCTCCAATGATTGCCACTGCTGGGTTGCCACACCTATGCAATTACTGATCGCCTGCCATCTTACAGAGATGAACCGCAAAACAAGTTTTTCCAGGACCATTCAAAAAAGTGAAAATATCCATTACTAGTTCTACACCCTAAGAAGGGAATATTGGTACAGATTTTGGCCAAATGTATTTCATAAGTACAGTGGGTTTGGGTCTGCTTTAAATGGCACCTTAGCAGCACCAATAGGAAACACTGGCGTGTCCTATTGGAGGATGGCTTTACTTGATGTGGTAATGATGTTGGCAGGGCCGGCCTTAGTATAGATAAACCCTGGCAAAATTCCATGATGTTGCGTCACCCTCTAACACGCACATACATTTATACTACAGAGGGAATGCTGAAGACTGAGACAGACTAAGAAAACATGGGAAAGCAAGAGAACACGGTGGGGGGGGGGATGGATAGATCACTGGAATATGAAGAAAAAGACTGATGGAAAGAAAAAAAAATAATGCAGAGTAGCTAAAAAGAAAGTGTGATCAAAGGAAGGAGACAAGATAGAGGAGATGGGAAAATGCAGAATAAGAAGAGAGGAAGAAGAAAAGGGAAATGTAGAAATGAGAGAGATGGAGTTAATATGAAAAGAAGGGGGATAAGGAACGAGCAAATAATGCAGGGATCACATCAGACAAAGATGGAGATGGGGAAAGGAAAGATGAAAGAAAAAAGAGAATTGTAGGAAATCTTGGGGAGAGTTGCTAAGCCTGCTAAGAGTAGGTGTGTGTGAATGGTGTGTCCAGGTGCCACCCTAAAGAGACATTGGGATGGCGCCCTGTGCGACCACACAGCTAGCACACCCCATGGATGTCAGCCTTCCTAAATGCGAAAAAAGATGGCTTTTTCAACATATAAGCCTGAAGGAAGGAAGAGTATTGGATATAGGTCAGCTTTAAAAATGAAGCTCAGTGGTTTGATATGTATGTGTTCCCAAAGCTTGAACATAAACCTCAGTGCATATTCCCGGTTACAGATTATTGATGCAGTGGCTTCAGCTATCTCGCAGACTGAGGGATGTCGACTCCTAGATGTGGACCCTGGCGTGTCCACCAACCGCACAGTGTACACCTTTGTGGGCTCACCAGAAGCAGTAGTTGAGGGAGCTTTGAATGCAGCACGTGTTGCTTATAAAATGATAGACATGAGCAAGCACAAAGGTGAGATTCTTACATTTTTTGGGGGGCATAGGCACCTTCACAATTTATACATGTATAAAGGATAATATAAATTTATAAGTTATTTGTTGTAATATGGATGGGTTTTCTTTTTAATTTCAATCGGATAGATTTTGGCGAACTAGTTTCGCCTATGTAGCCTATAACTTATAAATCTATTGCTAAATCGCCAAGCGTAGATGCGGCCGTTCTCAGGCTGGCGCGACATTGGAGGACAGCGTGTCCTTCACAGATAGTTTGGACTGGAAAATCGATATAGACCCGAAGAAGGCCCATTCACGAGTTGGGACGGCCTGTAAACCAATGATAGTGGTGGCTACCATAGCAAGAACCATGAAGACATGGCTTGATAACGTGGAAGAGGCCCCGGTGGAGAGAGTTGACCTGGACGCCATAATTACAGCGCTACAGGAACTCAAGCTTTTAGCGGACTTCTTGGGCAATGCATTCCATCGACGCAATCAGAAGTTCATCCAGGGTGATGCTGTCTGCAATGACTGATGCAGAGCATTGTGGTTCAAGACATGGTATGCAGATCTAGGTTCTACGCAAGCTTGGACAAAAATTCCGTATGACAGAAAGCCATTTCGCTGTTACCGGGGGGGGGAGAAGACAAGCAAGACCCTTCGACAGGCACCAGTCGGCTAACAGATTCAAGGAGAAAAAGGCCTATAGGCCAGAGAAAGTGAGATAAAAAGGAATTGGAAGGGCGCGCAAGCCACTTTCTGAAAACCGCAGCAAGGTTTTGGTCCTTTTGACAATGAACTGACCCACACGGATAAGTTAGGGCGAGGCTGAGAAGATTCTTTCAGGTGTGGCCCAGAATGACAATGGACAAATGGGTCCTGAACATAATACAACATGGCCACAAATGGAAATTACTTTGGCGCCCTTCCAGAAACCATTTTGTTTCAACCAAGGTCCCTTTTGTCACCACGGAAGCCAATGCCTTGTGGGAATATGTGGACTCCTTACAGACACAAGAGGCCATTGTGAAAGTGCTAAAGTCCCAAAGGTACCCAGGCTGGTATTCCAGCGGGGAAGCTAAGACCAGTGGCCGATCTCAGGTCACTAAACTGTCTGGTGAGGGTGCCGAAATTCAGAATGGAGGTCCTACCCACTATTCTACAAGCAATGCAGTTGGGCGACTGGTTACTTTCTATTGACCTAAGGGACGTCTATTTTCACATACCATCCATCCCAAATACCAAAGATTTCCAAGGTTCAAGGTGGAACGGACACATTTCCAGTTCCAAGCCCTTCCCTTTGGGCTCTCTAACTCACCAAGAACCTTCTCTAAGGTCCTGGTGGCTTCTTGCGCACCTGAGTGAAAGGGGAATGCGCCTGTTCCATTACTTGGACGACTTGCTGTTGATAGCTGAGACTAAAGCCATTCTAATTCACCATAGACAGATCCTGCTACAAACCCTGACAGAACATGGGTGGATCATAAATTGGGAGAAGAGCCACTTTACACCATCTTGGTCCCTAACGTACCTCGGGATGGCCATCTGTACGCAGGAGGGCTCTATTTCTCTTCCCGAGAACAAAGTCTGTGCGATTTAAGCGACAAGGAACCGTCCCATCTCAAATAGACATGTCACAGCCAAAGAGATGATGAAAATTCTGGGATCTTTGACAGCTACCATCCCTATGGTGAAGTGGGCACTCTAGCACACGAAGATGCCGCTCTCAGCCCATTCGGATTGATGCCAGGATGAGAGAAGCAATGGACTAGTGGAGACGACAGACACATTTACGACACTGCCACCACTTTATTCCCCCATCTTTAGTGGTGGTCACAACCAATGCCGGCATCCATGAATTGTGAGGGCAGCCTTGTCAGGGACAAGTGGAACTTCATTACCAAGAGAGTAGTCTCAAACATCTTGTAAATCAAAGCAGCCAAACTAGCCCTGTTAGCATTCCAGAAGCACCTGAGGGGCGGTCATGCGCCGTATGGTCAACGACTCACATTCTGGGGAAGAGGAACTTGGTGGTGGACGCCAAAGAGAACTACTCTGGATAGCAAGGAATGGTCCCTGAAAGTTAGTACCTTCAATCAGCTGGTGAACAGACATGGCCTACCGGAGGTGGACCTCTTCATTGTGGAAGGGAACAGCAGAAATTCTTCAGCAGGATCCTTTGTGCTAATGCAGAAGGAATGGAAGTGATTATGCAGGTGTGGAAATTCAAGATGGCATGTGCATTCCCTCCAATCGCTCTGATCTTCAGGTTCCTGCAATGGCTGAAGCAGCACTCAGCGAGGGTGATCTCGGTCATTCCCTATTGGCCGAGGAGGCATTGGTTTCCTCTGGTTCGTCAGATGGTCCTGGACAGCCCCATTATTCTGCCACAAGACAGAGATCTCCTTCAACAAGGTCAAGAAATGCATCCCAATCCAACTCAGATGGTCTGACAGCCTGGCTGTTGAAAGGGGGTCCTTACTAAGGCATTTATGTCCAGTCAAAGCACTGGGAACTCTCCTCAAAGCCTGGAAATCGACTAAGAATAACTCTTACAACAGGGTCTGGAAGAAGTACCGGCAATTCCTTAAGAAGGAAAAGGCGGTGGGGATGGATGCTGGAGTCGAACAGATCTTGGGATTCTCCAGCTGGGCCTGGAGAAGGGCCTAAGCCTACAAACTCTGAAGGGTCAAGTGTCCACTATTTCTGCCCTAGACGGACGGCAGTGGGCCGCCCAACCCTTGATAATGCAGTTTTTCAAGGCAGTGAAGTGGATGAGGCCCCCAGGAAAGCTTCTTTCCCCAGTACGGTTTGGCGAAAACTCTCCTGTTCTTAAGCCAGGAACCCAGGAGCCAGGAACAAGTGCATCTACTGGAGTTTTCGCTATGGGACCTTAACCTCAAGGCAATCTTTATTACAGCTATCGCTTTGGCTTTGAGGGTGTTGTAAATGGGAACATTGGGTTCATACTGGATAAAGACAAACTCCAGCTTCGTCCCTGCCTACTTTTCACAAAGACTTAAATTCCCTGGCCATCAATCCCTTAGATGTGGCCTCCTGTCTGAAGAGATACCTGGAATTCACTTCTGAGTACAGGAAAGACAAGAATTTGTCATCCCCTTCGGCTTGAGGAAGGGTTCACCCCTTCAAAGAAAACTCTGTCCTCTTGGGTAGTGAAAGTCCTCAAGAGGGCCTACAAGGTGGACGGCATTGAGATTCCCCAGGGAATTAAAGCTCCTGCTACCAGGGCCCTGGCTGAATGGCTGGGCACGAGAGCAGGCACACAGCCCAAAGATGCAGAGATGTGGCTGCCCCTGTCAGAAGCAGGTGAGTGTTGCAGCACCCTGAAGCTGCTTATGTCTACTTTTAATATAATAATTTGAAGGAGTCCCAAACTAGCTCGGGAAAACCTGCGGGGGTTTAGGTCTGCCTTTTTAGAGGTTAGTCATAGAGAAAGTGAGTGAGGTGATAGGACACTTGTCATAGTTCTAATGTAACAAAACATTAAGGTCTTAGGTAGGTAGGAAGCTGGGCTGTATGGCCTAATCTGCTCCCCCCCCCCATTGCATTCTAGCAAATGGGTCATTGGAAATCCTGCTAGTTTCCTTTTATTTCCCATATCCTATTGGTTATACACCTTTTTATATTGGTAACACATTGTGTAACAACATCAATATGACAAGTTGGAGAAACCTACATTAGGGCTTGCCGGAGGAAGGCTTACACCAAGCAATAAAATGTAAGATCAAAGCTGATAAGAGGACCAATGAACAATGTGGGACATCAAGCTGCCAACATAAGGGTCGATTCATGGTTGGTGTGCCAAAAACCCAAAAACAAGCACAAACAATTCCGCATTTGTCTAGGTGCATAATTTGTGCCCTCGTGTGTGAGCACCAAATGGTAAGTGCATGGGAGAAGGGTGAATTTGCTCTTTTTGCTCCAATTTGAGCCTTCGGCGAGGAAAATCTGCTGTTTTGAAATGCAAATGCCCCGTGCACATTTGGCTGGTTAGGAGCTTAACTGTTCCCGATGGTCCCCCATGTTTCCCCCCTTTCCTTTACTGTTTCTCCATAGCAATTTGATCTCTCCAGTTTCTGTGTTTTCTGCAAAGCTCTATGCACCATTTAGGAGTGTATTCTCTGGAGAACCTGTGTGTTTTTTTTTTTTTCTTTTTTTTGGGGGGGGGGGGGGGGAGGATACTCCTGATTCCAGTTAACCCTTAGCGTTTTTGTGGCAAATGTTTTATCCCAGATTTTCTCTTTAACCCTCCTTGCACTGTTTGGTTGGCAAATTATTGCTTAATACTTAAACTATTTTTATATTCTAAGTATGTCACACACCCCGCTTCAGATATCCATAACACATGGGTAATACCACCTTAAGAGGCGTTCCTGCAGAGATGATGCAAAGAAAAAAAAGGCCCCTCCCTGATCCATAAATACCTGGGACCTCCCACTCATTACCCAGTGTTCCATCTCTGCAAGACGGCGAGCAAGTCAGAAGATGATGCCGCCTCCTTGCTCAGGGGGAGTTAAGGTAGCCGGGGTTGCCCCCGGCCCATTTGTTATATATTCCGCTCGGCCTTTTGTCTCCTTAGGGATCCCGGTTTTCTTGTTGTGTATGCCTCCTCAGCTTAGGCTGCGGGCCCGAGCGAGGGTATAGGAGCACCCACGGTGCTGAGGAGCTGCGCTCCCCCCCCGTGAGACCCTATCAGAGAGGGTAGGCGGCGGTCCGGGTTGGTGATCCCGGTTTGGGATGCCCCGTCCCTGAACATTTTCCCGGGGGGGGGGGGGAAAGGGGGGGTCCCTCCTTAGTTCCCTTAGGGGTGGGGGTTTTCCTGGCCTTCCCTTCTCCCTTTCCCCTGTGTGTGTGTTGTGTGTGTGTGTGTTGTCACTTTCACTGTTGCTTGTGCAGCGCGGTGCGCTGACCTTGACTTCAGGCGTGAGGTGAGTTACCTCTCGCCTGTGTCTGCCGGGGGGGGGCGGGGCCGAGCGGCGGCGCGTTGCCGCGGCCCGACTGCCCCTTGCTGCATGGTTGTTCCCAGGGGGTGCCCCGCGTGGCGGGGGCACCCGCCTGGTGTTGGTTTCGGGCGCCGCGGCGGCGGCGCCGGTTGTGTCAGCCTGGGAGCCTGGCTCCCTCCTATTCCTCTCATGGCGGGGGGGGGGGCGGGGCCGGCACGCGGCGCGCCATCGCCGCGGCTCCGCCCCTCCCCTATCCTCAGCGCTGTCGTGCTTCAGTGTGTGTGTGTATGACGAGGGGGGGGTGAGCTGTATACCGGTATGCTGGCGCTGATCGCGCCTTTTTTGCTGGCCGCTCCTGCGCTCCCTCCTCCTCTCTGCTGCTCCTCTGAGGTTCCTTCCCGCACTTTCCGGCAGGCTGTTCCTGGCTCCTAACCGTGAGTGGCCCAGTGGGCCCTGTTTTGATTCCTTTATTTTATAATCAGAGGTGACATTATTTCAATATGGGTCACTTATGTTTTTCAGGGCCGTCTGGGAAACCTCTTCATCCGGGATTAGAGGGTCCTTCCCTGTCCTAAATTCCTGGGGTCCATTTTTATATCCTCCCACTCGGGACAATAAAAGGGGCATCCCGGGTTGCCTACTGGCGTAATTCCCTGGGTCTTAGCGACCACTCAAAATCACCTTTATGGAGGCATCCCCTGATACGGGGGCGGGCACCCCTTCGGGGCATCCCAAGTAGTGCATATTGTGCGGTGTGTCCATCTCGGGGGACGATGTACTGCTATGTATTCCCTGTGCACAGCTTACTATTACCCGGCAGTCCGGATCCCAGGCCTCGGGATCAGCACCGCCGGCCGAGTCATCTCCACCTCCCACCCTGACGCGGACTACGTGCGTCGCGGTCGAGGGCAGGGATTTGCAGGCTGATATGTGCGCCAGATTGGCAGCCCTGGAAAAGATTGTTTCCTCGTCGGCCGCCCGCAAGGCCCCGGCCAAGTGGAAACATTTGTCCCCGGCCCCGCCGGGGGATGACGGAGATGATAGTAATAATCTTGACTGGTCTGATTTTTTCTGTCCCGGAGGACGGAGAGGTGTCCGATGGGTCAGAGGTTACTGACGATGAGTATTCTGCAGGTGCCGATGCCGAGCTTAGTGAGCTGGGAAGATCGGCGGACTCCCTTCAAGCTCTTGCCTTGAGGTTGGAGGTTCTGAACATCTCTCCCCCTGCAACGGCATCGCAGCAGGATGGTGAGCTGTTTGAGGAATCCAGGCCGCGCCTGGAATTTCCTACGCAGCGGCATTTTGACAAAATCATTGACAAGGAATGGGACAGGCCGGCCCGGCTCCCGGGCATCCTTCAAGGGTGGGATAGGAAATATCCCTTCCCTGCTGAGGTGGTCAAGCGCTGGGCATCCCCGCCCGAGGTCGACGCCCCGGTTTTGGGGTTGTCAAACTCCTCGGTCCTAAATAGGCCTGATTGTTCCACCCTCAAGGACGGGGCGGATAAGCGTATTGATCAGATGGCTTGCCATGGTTTTATTAGCGTCGGGTCGGCCATGCGGCCCGTCTGTGCCTCTGAGCTTATGGTGTTGGCGGCCAGATCCTTGGTTAGGGAACTGCTGACGTCTTCCGGACTTCGTCCGGGGAGTAATGAGTTCCTTAGCCTCAAACGCTGTGAGCTGTTTTTATCCTTTGTATTGACAACCCTGGATGACACCTTAATGATGTGTGGTAGAACGTCGGCCTTACTGGTGACTATTCGGCGGTCAGTATGGCCGCGCCAGTGGGCGGCAGATTTTATGTCCAAGAAGTCTCTGACGGCTCTACCCTTCGTGGGGTTGAGGCTCTTTGGTGAGACTTTGGACTCAGTCACCCAGGGTGGTAGGCTACCACAGCGCAAGAAGCAGCGTCGCTCCTTTCGGGGGGCGACCTCTACTGCCCCTTCCTTTCGTGGGGCCAGATCTGGGAGAGGATCTACATTTCGTTCCTCCAGAAGTGACTCGGGGAGCAGGGGCAGAGGACGTGCCCGCTCTGGATACAATTGGGGCTCCAAGCCCAAGCCGGCTATCAAGCCGGCTCAGCAATGAGGGGGCGCCCTCACCCTTGCGGGTGGGGGGACGGCTCAAGCACTTCTCCCAGGTTTGGGATCAAGAAGCCTCGGACAGGTGGATTCGGGAAGTTGTGTCTTCCGGTTACAAGCTAGAGTTCGAGCTCCGCCCCCCCTCCAGATTCCTAAGGTCTCGGATGCCTTCAGAGCCCCTGGCGGCTCAGGGGCTCATGGGGGCAGTACAGAGTCTTTTGGACATGGATGTCATTCGTCCCGTGCCTCCCTCGGAGCAGGGCAAGGGCTTCTATTCCAATCTGTTCACGGTCCCCAAGAAGGACGGGTCGATCCGTCCTATCCTGGACCTCAAGCTCCTCAACAAGTTTGTCAGGCCGCGCAAATTCCGCATGGAGAACTTGCGCTCGGCCATTCATTCTCTCCGTCAGGGAGATTTTCTGACGTCCATAGATATCAAGGATGCTTATCTACACATTCCGATTTTTCCTGCACACCAGAGGTTCCTCAGGTTTGCAGTGGAGGATCGTCACTTTCAGTTTGTGGCTCTTCCTTTCGGCCTCACCTCGGCACCTCGGGTGTTCACCAAGGTGCTGGCGGGGGTGATGGCACTGCGCAGAGTCCAGGGCATTCGCATTGTATCCTACCTGGACGATCTGCTGATCATGGCGGAGTCCTTCGGTCAGGCGACGTTGGACACCGGTGTGGTGGGGGCCTCTCTGGAGAGGTTCGGTTGGGTGATCAATCACCCCAAGTCTTCCCTTTGTCCATCCAGGATTGTGACGTTTCTGGGGATGTCTCTGGACACCTCGCAGGCCAGGGTCTTTCTGCCCCAGGCCAAGATAATTTTGATCCAGGAGTTAGTGCGGCTACTCTTGTCAGCTCCTCACCCGTCCATCCGGGTAGGGATGAGGCTGGTGGGATTAATGGTGGCCTCATTCGAGGCAGTTCCCTTTGCACAATTCCATACGAGGACGCTTCAACTTCATCTGCTGAAGGTTTGGGACAAGTCGCCACTGTCGTTGGACCGGTCCTTCCGGTTGACCCCTCAAGTTCGTCGATCCCTACAATGGTGGATGGGGTCTGTCAATCTGTTGAAGGGCAAATCCTTCCTGGCCCCGTGCTGGGAAACGGTCACCACGGATGCCAGTCTATCGGGCTGGGGGGGTGTTTGGAAGGATTGCCAGTTTCAGGGGCTATGGAGTCCGCAGGAGGCTCACGAGCCCATCAACATTCTGGAATTGAGAGCCATCAGGTTGGTTCTGTTTCGCTTGACTCATCAGTTGCGGGGCCGGCCGGTTCAGGTCCGGTCGGACAACAGGACGGCGGTTGCTTTCATCAATCACCAAGGGGGGACTCGCAGCAGGAGTGCCCTCAGGGAGGTGTCTTTGATTCTGGACTGGGCGGAGACCCACGTCCCGTGTATCTCAGCAGTCTACATTCCGGGAGTGGAAAATACGGAGGCGGACTTGCTGTGCAGGGCCTTCTCTCGTCTGGGGGAGTGGTCCCTCAGTCCCAAGGTTTTTCGTCTGATTTGTCTCAGGTGGGGGTCCCCAGTGGTGGACCTCTTTGCCTCTCCCCACAATCACAAGCTTCCAGTCTTTGTGTCGCTCTCGCAGGATCCTCTGGCTTTGGTAGTGGATGCCATGTCTCTGAACTGGGGGGATCTGGGCCTACTTTACCTGTTCCCTCCGTTCCTGTTGCTGGCCAGGGTGGTGCGCCAACTGGCGTTGGAAGGTGCATCTGCGATCCTGGTGGCCCCGAGGTGGCCAAGGTGCTTTTGGTTCGCAGATCTAGTAAGGCTGGCAAAAGACCAGTTTGTGTTGCCGCTAAGTCCGGACCTGCTCACTCAGGGTCGGCTGCGTCATCCCAATTTACAATCGCTGGCTTTGACGGCGTGGCTGCTGAGTCCACAATCTTGAGAGAGGAAGGTCTTTCTGATGCTGTTATTCAGACGCTTATCAGTGCCAGGAAGCGGTCTTCCTCAACTATTTATTATAGGGCATGGAAGTCCTATATTGACTGGTGTGAGGGTAGGTCCTTTTCTTGCCGGGAGTTCTCTGTTCCCAGGCTCTTGGAGTTTCTTCAGCATGGTTTGGATCTGGGGCTCCAGATTAGTACCTTAAAGGGGCAGGTTTCTGCCCTGGCGGTTTTCTTTCAAAAGTCCTTTGCGCTTCATCCCTTGGTCAAGACATTCTTCCAGGGAGTTAGGCATGTACGGCCTCCTAGGAAGCCTTTTGTTCCGGTATGGGATTTGAATTTGGTTCTTTCGGCTCTTCAGGGGTCTCCGTTTTGAGCCCATGCATGAGGCTGCCTTGTCGTCCCTTACTCAGAGGGTGGCTTTTTTGGTGGCCATTACTTCTGTGAGACGTGTTTCTGAGTTGGCTGCTTTATCCATTTAAGCTCCGTATTTTGAAAGGCATCGGGATAAGGTTGTTTTTCGTTTCAAGCCGGATTTCCTTCCTAGGGTTGTTTCGGCCTTCCATTTGGATCAGGACATTGTTCTGCCCTCTCTTTGTCCCAATCCTGGGAATGAGAAGGAGAGGGCGTTGCATTCTTTGGACGTTGTCCGCGCTGTGAAATATTACCTGGTGGCTACGTCTTCCTTTCGTAAGACGGATGATTTCTTTGTGGTGCCCTCCGGGCCTAGGAAGGGTTTGGCTCTTGCCAAATCTTCTATCAGTAAATGGATTCGTCAGGCCATCATTGGGGCCTATTCTGCCAAGGGGAGGAGTCCCCCTTTTCGTGTTACTGCTCCTTCTACTCGTGCTCTTGGAGCGTCCTGGGCTTTCCAGCACCAGGCCTCTGTTGAGCAGGTTTGCAAGGCCGCTACTTGGTCTTCTGTTCATACTTTTTCCAAGTTTTACAAGGTTGATGTTCGGGCCTCAGCGGATGCTGGTTTTGGCCGTCTGGTTTTACAAACTGTTGTGGCATAGGTTGTGCCTTGTTGCCTTGTTTTTGGATCCCCGCCCTTTTTTATGGACACTGCTGTTGGATGTCCCATGTGTTATGGATATCTGAAGCGGGGTGTGTGACATACTTAGAATAATACCATTTTGTGAAATACTCACCTGTAAAATGGGTATTATAAGTATGTCACACACCCCGCTTCACCCGCCCTTGTTTGGTACTCTGGATACTCTATATAGGGCATTTTGCGTGGTTCTTGGTTTATTGTTGCCTCTTCCTGGTCCCTTTCTTACTGCTTCTGTATACTGGGTAATGAGTGGGAGGTCCCAGGTATTTATGGATCAGGGAGGGGCCTTTTTTTTCTTTGCATCATCTCTGCAGGAACGCCTCTTAAGGTGGTATTACCCATGTGTTATGGATATCTGAAGCGGGGTGTGTGACATACTTATAATACCCATTTTACAGGTGAGTATTTCACAAAATGGTATTTTTTTAGTTTTTTTTTTGCTAAACCTTGGGCCCTTAAATCCACATTTGCTGTTGTTTTTACCTTTTAATTAATGTGATTTTGTCAAGTGTTTAAACATTTTTTTTTCTACCCAAAACAAAAAAAGGGTTCAATCCCTAAAAAAGAACTTGTGGCTGACACTTTCATTGTTACAAACATGCCGGATGCTCCTGACGTGTTTTTGGAATGAAATAAGCCTGTTCCACCACCTATTTGCTGGAGGAAAATCGCTCTTCAAATTGCCACATTCGTGCATGCTTTTATGCCCTCTAAACATACCATAAATCAGACGCCAGAGACAGTTTGGTGCGCCAAATTTGCATTTGCTGAATTTTTGAGGAACAAGTTTGTGCTTATGCATGGAAATGGCTAAACAAAATGCGCTTCTAATTTGGGGGCCCATGAATCATGAGGAAGCCCGAGTGTGACTTGGCGCTCCAAATAAGGTGCGCAAATGCACAGGCACCCGACCATGAACCAACTCTATTGACTTTTTTTTTCAAATTGACTAAAGCATTTTAGGAAAATATTTCCTTGTCTGGCCTTCTTGTTTAGGAGAACATCCTCGTATGGGAGCTCTGGATGTATGTCCCTTCATCCCTGTCCGAAATGTGACCATGGCTGAATGTGTATCTTGTGCAAATAACTTTGGGGAGAGACTGGCCAAGGAGCTGCGTGTTCCAGGTGGGTGAATTCTGGACTCTGACTTGTTATGTAACATTTTATATCTAAAATCTGGTAAAGCTGCATTTTATAAAGTTACCTGAAATGTGTTCGTGAGCAACTGCAGCAGAAAGGCATAACGTCAAATGGGAAAAGTGTTATATCATTTCTCCAGTACTAGTGATACAGAAATGACAGCTTTTTAGATTGTCTGCACTGTAGGTGTCCTACTGATTATTGAATTTGCATATGCTATTCACATGGGACAAAGATAATTCAACTAAACCATATATGATGATGTGATGTGTGCTAATCTATATAAAATACTCTTCGAAACAGAATAAAGGTCTGGTTCTGAGATTCTAGCTTCTGACCAGCAGGTACTAAAAACACTATTTTATTAGGAAGCAGAATTGGCCTGCAGGCAGCTGGTTCCCCTCTGAGTATATTTGCGGCAGGCTTTTTAAAATGAAAAGGACTAACCCCATGACTTTGTAACATGTCAGGGATGTTATCCATTTTCATGTACCTTGAAGCAGGGACCTATGTGGTTAAAGTGGACCAAAACCTGTAACTCAACTTCCATTCATTTTCTTCAGCCGCATATTATTATGCACGCCAAAAAGAAGCTGATTGGAGGAGAGGCGCGTCTGCGCTGTGGACTGGTTGGAAAGATGCGCTGTGGACTGGTTGGAAAGATAAGCAAAGCATGTGATCTGGGGTGTTTCATGCAGCGGGACGCCCCAGGGAGACAGACCAAAATCCTGGGTTTTGGTCCACTTTGACCACATAGGTCCCTGCTGTGAGGCATATGAAAAGGATAAAGATTTCTTTTCTGTTACGTTCTCTGCTGTTATTTCAAAAGGCAAACTAGCAATCTTTGTTGTCTTACCCATTTCACCTTAGTAATTATTATTATATAATGGTACATATTATTTTACTTCAAATTAAACCTTAAAATGTAATAAGTTCAACTTGCCTTCTAGGACCTGTATAACTCAGGAGAGATATTGTGCATTCTGGTTTTTGGGCATATCCGTGTTAGGGTCTCCTAGCTATATGTTGTGACGTTGACCGAATCATCGTAATATGGATGGCTCACTTAGTTTAATTTTGCAGGTCTCCAGCAAAACAGAATTAATAAATCTCCAATTGCAGGAAATGTCCACATACAAATGATGAATAAACTTTTTTGCACAATTCTCAGAGTTAACCCCTTTTACTGTATGCATCAGTGTTTAGAGCAGTCAGATGATGTATGAGCATTTATGCTGTGGACTCCATAGGGGTTTCTTCACTTCTTTGTCCTGGGAAATCTCTTCTCGGGGTGTACGATGGGATTACAGAGAAATTTTGTTAACTGAAGTTCACTGTTCTCTTATATACCCAGCCGTCCGTTATATCAATGATCATGGTGTCTTGGCCGTCTTGGATATGTAAGCCACAATCACAACCCTGGCTTTCAGGGTGTCCCGACCCCCACCTCACACAAAGTTTACCTTTCTTTGGTGTTTGACTTTCATTCCTTGGCTACATGAATTGCCCAGCATTACTCCAGGGCTTCTCTGCAGGTTCTCCTCACTGTGCAGACTGATGGAGCTCACTGACTGAAAGGAAACTCCAAATACAGCTTTCTCCCTTCTCTTCCTCTTAACCATTTCTTCTTTTGCTTTCCACAATAAATGTGTACATTTATTCATTTCCATCATACAATGCAATCTAGTGTTCTAAATAACTCAACACTAATAGAACAATATGCTTGAGAACATCAACTTGCATGCACACTGGGAAAGGCTCTCTAACAAGCCAAGCCTCCGTTAGAAGGTTCTAGTGTTGTTGTGAAACTTTGGGTGTATGGGTGACATACTATAGTAACACTGTCAGGGCTGGAACCTCCATTCATGACAATCCCCTACAGTTGTTATACATTATGAACACTGTAGTGCCCTGGCATACTGAAAGCTGAATTTCTACAAATCCTCTGTGTGAAGTGGAGTGAGT
The DNA here is from genome assembly GCA_027917425.1 of Gastrophryne carolinensis. Lineage (NCBI taxonomy): Eukaryota > Metazoa > Chordata > Amphibia > Anura > Microhylidae > Gastrophryne > Gastrophryne carolinensis. The sequence goes on from CM051240.1 coordinate 188,529,790, forward strand.
GTTGGAATAGTTGTAATGCATAGTTTTAACTACATCCTGTATATGACTGTTTGCTCGTTATGCTATTGATAAAGTTAGTTAAATAAAACAGGAAGGCTGGTGCGGACCATGTGACTGTATGCATAGTGTGTTTAACCTGCTAACAGGAGCTGTTTGCTTTGCTCCATGTAGAGATATCTTGCTGTTGTATCCTGTTTATGTTCCTGATTGTTGCTGAATAAAGTTGTTTCTGCACGCTGGAAGAGTGTCTTGTACAATCCGCTGCCAACAGTGAGGGATGTGTGCTACTTCTGTGTTACTTACATATTATTGTAGTAATGCTAATGCATTTGGCTAGGCCCACAGTGAGATCCCCCTGTGGGCCTCCAACTCTGGAATCCCTTTAGGGCCTACAATTCTCAGAGACCTTGACCTGTGCGCCCTGGTTTATGTGATGGCAATAACCCTCGCTCTCTGTCTATTGAGTGTTTGGCAAAACATGGTCAACCATTTGTTTTGGCTTCATGTACAGTCACAGCACTCTGTTGATACTGCAGGGATGAATCCTATTGATTATATCACCCATTTTCCAATGAAAAGTGAAGCATGTATTGCTGGACTTAGAATCTATTTTACTGGTGGGCCTTAGCTCTAGTGGATGCTTTGTGTTTTCTGCCTCCTGTTGGTTGACTATGTTCAGACCTTTGCAATAAAGGAAAAGCATAGTTCGAGTTGCAGCTGTGAAAATACATAAATCAGTGTCCTGGGTATATTTACATGAAAAAACTTTAGTGGTTGCCTTGGTCCACTCCTCCAAAATTTGGATATTTTATTGCCTTTAAATTTTGTATTTGGGTAATAACATGTAGAGTGGTGTTTTTTTTTTTTGCCTTCCCCCTATTATGTCTGATAGTCTCACCAGTAAGGTTATGTGTTTACTGTAGTAAGGTTTTTTTTTTGGCCTCTAGAGGTCTCTGTTTATCTTAGAAAGAAAATGGTATAGGCCTTCACAGAGGTGTTAGTCTAGGACAGGGATTTCCACTCAGTATTAAGAGGTGTGAAGGGTCTCTATACCTTCTTGGGGAGCTAAGGATTCTACGTGTCTGGAAGAACCTACCTAACTGAGGGGATGAAGCGTCTGTAAAATGTGCCATCAAGTCTGAAGTATCTATTAAATAAACCTTGCCTACAGGAAAAAAAAACTGTCACTCGAGTCGGTCAAGACACTGTACAAAGGTAGCGTGCTGAGGCAGTGTCTGCCATACCCTCTGTTACAGTGAATAGATCGGTGTGCCTCCTTAAAGTCCCAGTATGGGAAAACGCAATAAACATCAAATACCTACAGTGCCCCGCAGCTGGATCACATGATGTAGGTAGCCTGAATCTTACCTGCATTTGGGATCTCGTTCTTGTGGCCCTGTAATGCCCCCCCCCCCACACACACTCTTGTGTGGGTCACTGACTAGTTCCACTCATTACAATGGAGGGGCTTGCCATCCCTTGGCATGCCCCCCACATTGAAATTATTGGAGTGGGTGTGGCCAGTCATCATGACTGATGGTGAGAAGAAGCAAGGAGGCAGCGATGCAACTATGGGCTGTGTTCTGGTGCAGGGATGGCACAGCCTGGATCTCCAGTGGAGGTAAGTTTCAAAACTCCGGAATATCACTGATCAGCTGCGTTAAGACTATAGGTGAGTATATATTGTTTATTGTGTTGCCCACAAAGTTCCTTTACTTTTGATGGCTATGGCAGAGTTGCAGCCATGGGCCTCTGCCTACAAATGTTTGCTGTCTGGCCATTGGAATGGGTCTGAATCATGGGGATTGTATACCAGATCGGACCAGTCACATATACCAAGGATATTGATTCCATTTGGTATCCACAAGGCATAGTTTAAATGGCCTCCAAATAGGTGTTGTTCCACGCCGGGGGTTTGCCAGGTCCCCCTTCCCTTTTAATGAACCCTCTGCAAACACTTTAAATTTTAACTTGCCACCACTGGGAAATTGCAAGGCCGCACGGGGGGGGAGCACTGTTTAAGTTAAGATTTAGAGGGTTTGCAGGAGTTAATCGAGGGATGAGGACAACGGCAATTGGGGGATATCTGCCCAGTAGCAGACCAACATCCATTTTATGTAACATGGATGTTGATCTGGTTTAATTGATGCCACAGACCTAATAAAACCATGTATTAAAGTTACCATTTTAATTTGGGCTTATCTGCTTCCAGTTTATCTCTATGGAGAGGCAGCTCGTCAAGATAGTCGAAGATCTCTTCCAGCAGTTCGTGCTGGAGAATATGAAGCACTACCCACAAAGGTATAGACATTGCTCTACTGGTTTCTATGTGCTGCCAGCAGAGCATCGCACACCTATTATTTATCAAGATGTGACCATCGCAATGGAAAAACAATTAAACAGCAAGTGGAAGACAGCCTATGTTGAATTCTAGATTTTCTGAATTCTGTCTGGATATCCTCCTTTCCTCGGTCGGGGTATTTGGAATAGAAAGGCAGGCAGTCTAAGGCCCCTGACTGCGGAAAAGTGTGGTTAGCTTACATTTTCTCTCCGCTTTGGGACCCCCCCTTGATTGGGTACGGAAGGTTGGAGTTAAAGGAGTTTTCGAGGAAAAGGTTAACAAAAATAAGTAGCATCTTACCTTGCTGTGTTCCTCCAGCACTGTGCCTCCTCTCAGCTCTGCATCCTGAAAATGTACTTCCTTATTTGCCACTCCAGTGCCACCCTGCCAATGTGGGCCACCAATACTAGCTCGAGCAGCTAATCCAGACCACATCCCCTCCAGTATCAATGGCTTCAATGGCACTATCAGAGCTGCCTTTCAAGCCCAGGTAACTCCTTCTACCCCACACAGCCTTCTCCTAGCAAGCACTCTTGCTCCCAGCACTGCCCCACCCATTATGCTGATTATTTTGCAGCATCACAGCTCTAATGACCACACCCAGTGGATTCAGAAGAGAAACTATGGGGTAGAGCTGCAAACCTTGATTTCTCTGCCACTTCTTCTTCAATTTAAAAACGTAAAACAGTTTAGGACAGTGCCAAATAGTCTAACTTTTGCCTTTGACTGAAATATCACTTTAATATCACAGTCCTGTGTGATAGCTTTGTGAAGATCTGAATCTAGTCTAAGCTTGGTAGTAAATCTTACAAAGAGGCGAAGTTATCAAAGGCAAACTAATGCTAACAAACTAGCAGTTTTTAAAGAGGAACATTGCAGGTATTGGTGAGTTAATAAAAACTCCCCAAACCTGGCTTGCTCCCCCCCCCCCTCCGTCCCTCCGGTTTACCAATTTACAATTATAAACTTACCTGTCTGGTTGCATCATGCTCCGGCCTCCCTCAATCCCACGCCGTCTTCGTCTGGCAGCTCCATCTTGTCGGCCCATCATGCTCTGCGTCGCCCCTCAGATCTCGCGCATGTGCAGTGTCACTGCATAGGCTGCAATGACACTCCCGCAAGATTTGAAGTGCTGCACAGGACATTTGAAGAGGGACAGCGAAGGCAGTGGGGGTGCAAATGGATCAGAATGCTGCCTGATGTCAGTGTTTTAGATAACGCCGATGTACAAGGGGAGTGAGGGAGGGGGGGGGGGGGGAGGAAGGATGTTTAGAAAGGAACATCAGAAAAAGTCTAATGTACCTCTTTAAACCAATTTCTCTGTTTATGAATGTCTACTTTTAACCAAAGCCATAGTACGCTCTGCCTAGTCCAGTGGGCTAAATTCTAGTTTACTATAAGAAAAGGGAGAGGGGCGATGTATTTTAGTGGCTGGATCAAAGGTGTTGGGCCAGTGTGTGTTCTGTATACAGTGAGCTATAGTGCTCATTGTTTATTTTCAAGATCTTGTTTTCTTGAATTCATGCATATATGGCCATCGGCTGCTTGCACACTCATAGAATTGTGTTCTCTGTATTTAACCCATCCATGCAGTGAAACGGACACAAGCAGTGAGTGCACACATGATTGTAGCAATGGGCTGCCCTAACCACAGCACCCGGAGAGCAGTCGGAGGTTATGTCCCTTGCCCCAACAGTACTTCAGTCATCTCGCAGCGGGGAATCGGACCTGCAACCCTGCGGCCTTACCACTAGGCCAAGACTGCTCCTTAAATGAAAAAAGTTTATGTGAATACGGCGTATAAAGCTCATCTGTCGTGCATTAGATCATGAAGAATCACCGTAAACCTTGCCAAAAAACTCAAAGCAAATCAAATTTAAAGCATTAGGCAGACTGGCATGTTTTGAGTAGTTGGGTGCCAACATGTTGCTTTGTGACCCTGATTTTTTTACACCCTTTTTATACATTTGAGGTGACCTGTTAATGTGATGCAAGGCTCCCAAACCTATTAGAGCACCTCTTCACCTCATCAAACTGGTTGGCAAAATACATGTGTACAATAAATGATTAGTAAAGTATAGTAAAAAAAAAATCATACTTGATGTTTATGATAGTGGCAATGTTTTACCCAAACAAGCCTAGCTTTTATAGTGTCTGATATTTTTGTCTATAATTGCAGCTAAAGAATCCAGAATGGAATCCAGATTTTGGGGATCCAGTTTTTGTTCCAAGCTGGGGGGCCACTGCGAGTGGTGCCCGTAAGTTTCTACTTGCATATAATATTAATCTGTTGACTACTAAAGAACTGGCTCATCGCATTGCACTGAACATCAGGGAAGGTGGACGAGGGAAAGCAGAGGTGAGCATGGGATGATGGCGTAAAAAAATGAAGGTCATTACGAGACTTGCGAAGGCATTTGTTGTATGTTCTTGTTTGTGATGAGTTTTGGCTTTGGGTCATTGTTGCAGTCAACCTGAATGCTGCCTATTCAGTTTTCCTTGGAAAAAGGAAAAAGCCAATAACTGGGTCAAAAAATGTCCCAACACTCATTTAGCTTGTGGGTGCAACCTCCAGCAGCAGAGGGTAGCGGCCAGTGGGAGGTCTCCATCAGTTAAGGCCAGGCATAATTTTGCACAGCAGTGAGTTCTAACTGGACAAAAGCCTGTGATATTCTCAGTGTGCCACACACCCCGCTTCCCCTTTAATTCTTACGATTGGGTTACTCACCGCAGGTGACGATGTTGCAGAGAGGAAGTCTTGTAACGAGCCCCCTTCCGGCCTATATATACCTGGTACCTCCCACTTAACACCAGTGTTTTTCTCTCTGCATGGCGACAAGACAGAAGAAAGAAGTCTCCTGCTTGCAGGTAGCCGGGGTCTTGCCCCGGCACCCCCTTTGGGTCTATTTCTGCCCAGTTTGATTGTTTGTTATCTACGTGGTTAATGGAAGCCTCCCAGCCCAGGCTGCTCACTGGGCAAACGGTAGATGGCACTATAGGTGCCTAGGAGCTTATCTCCTCCGCTCGACCTCACGCGTGGGGTAATGCGGCTATCCGGCATGGTGATCCGGATTTGGGATGCCCCGGTCCCGATGTCCCTTTAGGTCACCTTCTCCCGCTTGGCCTTCTCCCTTTGCTAGGGGGGGGGGGGGGGGGGGGAGGGGTGTGTGTGTGTGTAATGTGCATGAGTGCTTTACTTTACTGTGAAAAGGCCTTGGCAGTTTTTAGTGTCAGCACATGGCCAGGGCTGCTGGGGCCTGTTCAGTTACTGCACGTTTGTATTTCCCTCTCTTCTCGGCTCCGGGCCCGCCCTTCGTTTCCCTGGTCTCATTAGAGACCTGTACGCTGCAGCCGGTGGGGGAAGAGCCTTCTGTGCGGCTGAAACTTCACAGGTAATCGGCCCCACCATTGTGCACGTGGGGCCGTTCTTATGCTATGTGCTGCTTGTGTAGCGTTTCCCTGGGGCATTTCTACTTATGGGTATATTTTTTATGTCATCCTTCTGATAGGTTGACTTAATATATCACATAACTGTGGGATTTGGGCTCTAGTTGCTGCGTTATTACACATTACCATTCTGATATGAATGTATATGGATATATATATATATTGGTGTTTGTGTATGTATTTATATATATATAGATATAGATATATATATATATAATATATAGGCATGTATTCATACCAGTATGTACTCTGATTTTTTTTTTTTTTTTTTTTTTGCACTTTTGGCTTTGCCTTGAAATTGCATGTGTCATGTATATTTATTCAAGATGTTTAAGCTAGCCATATATGTTTGCCTTATTGGTTATGTATGATTGTGGTGCATTCTGGCTGGGGGACTGACTGTGGTCTCTTTTCCCCCACAGATTCTGGGATTCCCTCACTGCAGGCTCTCCCGGTTCTGTTATACCTGGCTAGCCTTATTACTCTAAATTGGGTTTTGTCCTAAGGTTTAAAAAAAAAAAAAAATCTATATATATATTTAAAAAAAAAAAAATTTTAAATCCTCCCTTTCCCGGGACATTAATTTAAAGGGGCATCCCGGGTGGCTTTATGCCTAAAACCCACGGTTGTTGCGAATACCATAAAATCACCATATGGAGGCTTCCGACAATACCGGAAATGGCTCTTCGGGGCCATCTAGGCTGTGTGGGGGTTGTGGGACTCCGCTCCCAGGCGATGATGTTATATTATGCATTCCTTGTGCAAAGCAGAATATTGTGCGTAAGTCCGTCGCTCCGGCTTCTGGCTCCTCGCAACTTCCGTCATCTCCTACCCCCCTCCCTATTCCGGACCCCGTGTGACATTGTCAAAAGTGGGGATTCGCAATCCGAGGTGTGTGCGCGATTGACCAACCTCGAGAAAATATTTTCCGCCAAAGTAGCTCAGAAGGCTACAGCGAAGCGGAAACGCCTTTCTCCGGCAGCTCCTGCTTCGGAGGATGAGAGGTGCGAAGTTGTGGATTGGTCCGATTATTCCCTGGACGAGGAGGGGGAACTCCTTGTGGAGTCGGATGAGCCTGCAGACCAGCTAGAGATTGATGCTGTTGGCGATCAGGCTACGGGGGTATCCCTTGACACCCCCTCCATTTCGGCTCAAATGTTTGCGTCCTGTCCTGGACCTGAAATTACTCAACAGGTTCATCCGTATTCGGAAGTTTCGCATGGAAACTTTGCGTTCGGCCATCGGTTCTCTTCGGCAGGGGGACTTCATGACGTCCATAGACATCAAGGATGCTTATCTTCATGTTCTCATCTGCCAGGCTCATCAACGTTTTCTTCGATTCGTGATGAAAGATCAGCATTTTCAATTTGTGGCACTTCCGTTTGGCCTTACCTCGGCTCCAAGAGTGTTCACCAAGGTGCTGGCAGGGGTGATGGCCATTTTCAGATCTTGGGGCATTCGTGTCGTACCTTATTTGGACGACCTTCTCATCATGGCTCCGTCCCTCAATCAATCAGAGACAGACACCAGGATGGTGGTCTCCACGCTGGAAAGCTTTGGTTGGGTGATCAACTTTCCCAAGTCCTCCCTTGCTCCGGCCAGGGTGGTGTCCTTTCTGGGGATGCAGTTGGACTCTTGTCAACACAGGGTGTTTCTCCCTCAGTCCAAAATTTATCTGATTCAGGAGTTGGCTCGGGTCCTACTTTCCAATCCTCGGCCGTCCATCCGTCTGGGGATGAGGCTGGTAGGCTTGATGGTTGCCTCGTTCGAGGCAGTTCCTTTCGCTCAATTTCACATGAGGACGCTTCAGCTTCATCTGTTGGCGTCCTGGGACCGGCGGCCACGGTCGCTGGATCGGCCCTTCCAGTTGTCCTCCCGGGTCCAGCAGTCCCTCCAGTGGTGGTTGGTCTCGGTCAATCTCGTAAAGGGCAGGTCTTTCCTGACCCCTCTTTGGGAAATTGTCACCACGGACGCCAGTCTTTCGGGATGGGGGGGATTCTGGAAGGATCTTCAGTTCCAGGGGCAGTGGGGACCTCAAGAGGCCCACTTACCCATCAATGTTATGGAACTGAGAGCCATCCGTCGGGTTCCTTGCTCTTCTGACTCAGCATGTTCTGGGCCTTCCGGTCCAGGTGCGTTCAGACATTCGAACAGCGGTTGCTTACATCAATCATCAGGGAGGGACTCGCAGTCTGGGTGCTCTCAGAGAGGTGTCCCTGATCCTGACCTGGGCGGAGGCCCATGTTCCTTGTCTCTCGGCGGTGTACATCCCAGGGGTGGAAAACCAGGAAGCGGACCTGTTGAGCAGGGGCTCTTCCCGTCTGGGAGAATGGGCTCTCCATCCTCAGGTTTTTCGCTCACTGTGTCTCCGGTGGGGGACGCCGGAGGTGGACCTGTTGCCTCTCGTCACAATTGCAGGCTCCCGAACTTCGTGTCGTTCTCCCAGGATCCTCTGGCTCTGGCAGTGGACGCCATGTCCCTTAGCTGGGGGGATCTGGGGTTTCTGTACCTATTTCCCATGCTGGGCAGGGTGGTACGGAAGCTGGCTCTGGAAAGGGTGTCCGCCATTCTCGTGGCCCCAAGGCGGCCAAGGCGAGTATGGTTCGCAGACATCGTTCGGCTGGCAGTGGACCAGTTCGTTCTGCCTCTTCGGCCCGATCTGCTCACTCAGGGTCGGCTGTGTTACCCCAATTTACCAACGCTGGGTTTGACGGCCTGGCTGCTGAAACCTCCATCCTGAAGGAGGAGGGTCTTTCTGACTCGGTCGTTAAGACTCTGATCAGTGCCCGGAAGAGGTCTTCTTCTATAGGACTTGGAAAGCCTATATTGCTTGGTGTGAGAGTAGATCTTTTCCTTGTAGGGTCTTTTCGGTCTCCAGGATTCTGGAGTTTTTACAATCTGGCCTGGACTCTGGTCTTCAGCTAAGTACCTTGAAAGGGCAAGTTTCTGCCTTATCTATCTTTTTTTCAGAAGCGTTTTGCGCTTCATCCTTTAGTTAAAACTTTTTTCCAGGGGGTTACGCATGTGCGGCCTCCCAGGAAACCATTACTCCCTGTTTGGGACTTGAATTTGGTTCTTTCTGCTCTTCAGGCTCCTCCTTTTGAGCCTTTGCAAGATATTGCTTTGTCTACCCTGACTCAGAAGATTGTCTTCTTGGTAGCTATCACTTCGGTTCGGCGTGTCTCGGAGTTGGCGGCCTTGTCTATTCAGGCGCCCTACTTTGAGAGGCATCAGGATAAAGTGGTCTTTCGGTTCAAACCAGACTTTCTTCCTAAGGTTGTGTCTGCTTTTCATTTGAATCAGGATATTGTTCTTCCCTCCTTGTGTCCTAAGCCTAAGAATGACAAAGAGAGGGTTTCGCATTGTTTGGATGCAGTACGTTGTGTTAAGTACTATTTGATTATTACTTCTCCTTTTCGTAAAAAAAGGATGCCTTTTTTGTTGTGCCCTGTGGGCCTAAGAAGGGTTTGGCACCGGCCAAATCTTCCATTAGCAAATGGATACGTCAGGCCATTATTGCGGCCTATTCTGCTAAGGGGAAAGTTCCCCCTTTTCGTATCACTGCTCATTCTACTCGCGCCGTTGGAGCGTCTTGGGCTTTTCAGCACCAAGCTTCTGTTGAACAGGTTTGTAAGGCCGCTACTTGGTCTTCTGTTCATACTTTTTCTAAGTTTTACAAGGTTGATGTGCGGGCCTCAGCCGATGCTGTTTTTGGCCGCAAAGTTCTGCAGACTGCAGTCATTTAAGTTATGCTTCATTTTTGCCTTCGGATACCCATCCCTTGTGGACACTGCTTTTGGATGTCCCGATCGTAAGAATTAAAGGGGAAGCGGGGTGTGTGGCACACTGAGAATAATACCATTTTGTGAGTACTCGCCTGAAAAATGGATATTGTCAGTGTGCCACACACCCCGCTTCACCCCGCCCTTTTCGGTATCCCGAATCCTTTATATGGTGAAGCTTTTATTTATTTTGAGGTTACCTTTAGATTACTGGTACCTTGTCTTTCTGCTTTTTAAATCACTGGTGTTAAGTGGGAGGTACCAGGTATATATAGGCCGGAAGGGGGCTCGTTACAAGACTTCCTCTCTGCAACGTCATCACCTGCGGTGAGTAACCCGATCGTAAGAATTAAAGGGGAAGCGGGGTGTGTGTGGCACACTGACAATATCCATTTTTCAGGTGAGTACTCACAAAATGGTATTTTCCACTGTGGGAGTATGGATTGAGGTAGGAAACAGCTGATCATGGGGCTTTTGCACACAGGGGCATCCCAAATCACTTTCAGGCTTGCTGACCCCTTACCCTCTGAGCTGGTATAGAGGTCCCTGTTCACAGGTGCGGTGACATTTTTGTTCATTAAATATATACATTGCATACATACAAGGAATTCTTTGTGGTATGTAGGTTGCATACATTCCAAAATTAGAATGAAGAATATGATTGAAATCAGAAATATAAACCTTATGGTGTGCAAGGGATTACTGAAGCCAGTTAGGAGTAGAAGGTTGGAAGACCTTTCTGGGTACAAAAAAAAGGTTTTGGGGTACCCCCTCCCCATCTCAACCCTATGAGCTATCTTTACAGGCAGCTGTTCCAAGGCACCATTTTGAGTCTTCGTTCAGGGAAAATTGAAGTGGGCTAGGAAGGGTAGTGGATCCAGATGGTTTACATGAAGTAAGATTAAGTCACTTTTCATTAAATGTATGAATGTTTGTTAATACAACTAATAATTGGTGAAATTTGTCTGTCCTGGCCAGTCCAGTCACTGCTTGATACTAGTCTGTACAGCACTCATGCTCAACTGGCAGCCAAGGGGCCACATGTGGCTTTCAGAGCCATTTAATGTGGCCCCTGACCTGCTGTTGAAAGTAGAAGGGGTAAATGGAACTGGTATGTAAAAGTAGTTAAATGGAGGCACAGTAATGATGGGCGACTGCTCAGAGAACGATTTAGGAGAGTAGAATTGGTAAATATAGGTGACAGAGGAGGCTAAGAGGGACCTGTGACATTGACTGTGCAACACTAGCCCTGGGTGGAACCTTTGGCAGAATAATTTGGTAAAATATTTTTTCTATAATAACTGCATGCTTCGCATTGGTGGGAGAGATGGGTTGAGTATTGAAACTGATGAGGGAGGGCTATAAATAATACCCATGTGTTCAGAGAGGCCAAGCCAATCAGCATGTGGATTGCTTGCTAGCATATGGGAATTGTTGCATATGAATATAGGGATGTGAACATATGAGTGCAGTTTGTGGAGACAGTGGGTATCTTGATTGTTGTAGAAAATTTTCATTATACTATTCCAAATAAAAAAAATAAAAAATAAAATCTGGTCGTGGCCCATGACCAGGCTCCAGATCATTTATATGGTCTGCGTTCATTCAAAGGTTGAGCACCCCTACTGTACAGCTATGTTCTTGTTTGCTGGATATAATTTCAATGGGTAAACCACTAAGAAAGGTGGGTTGAGATGCTCGATCTGCCCTGGAAGGGAAATTTGAAGATGGGGAGTAAACCTATGCTATGTAAAATTCTTCAAGCTCCTAAATCTAAAGTTCTTGTGTGTTTTTCTTCACCGACAAACAGCCTGGACGTCTGAAAAAAGTACAAGCCATTGGGTGGTATCTTGAAGAGGAGAACATGGCCCAGGTGTCTGCCAATTTATTGGATTATGAAGTCACTCCACTGCATGTGGTATATGAGGAGACACGCAAAGATGCCAAGGTACCTAATCTCTCTCCATGTTTCTAATATGCTGTGATTTGGAATAATGGTTGGGGTGGATTATCTTTCTGTTTTTTACAAAAGGTTGGGAAGTAGAAGTAGGGGCGAAGACCTTGATCCTCTGTTTCTTATTGCAGGAGTTGAATCTTCCCATATTTGGCTCTCAGTTGGTAGGTTTGGTTCCTCTTCAAGCTTTATTGATGTCTGCAGAATATTATATTAAAGAAGAAAATCTGTTCTTGCTCGAAGAGGAGCATAAAATCCGTCTGGTAAGACGTGCTATTATAGCAGAACTCTTATGTGTGCTCTACAAGACAATTAATCTTTGTTACTATCTACAACTATGCATATTCACTCTTACACCGCACCTAAGGTTAATGGGACATTAATAGTAGCTATTTATTACAGCCTGCTGGCACCTTCACTAACTCAACACACCCAACATCTTGGGCCTTCTTTAGTCCTGACCAGCTGGTACTTCTGCTCTGGAGTCTCACCGCTGCTTCATCTAGGCTTCTATGAGCAATATGTAGACTTGCAATGCAGGGGACAGACAAATGATTCCTAAATCTACTTATATATGTATATTATATATCCTACGAATAGCTTGTTTGTTTATATGAAATCCCATTCTTTAAATAATGTGCTTAAATACAGGAGTCTCCACTGATGTGTCAAAGAATTGTAACCTTTCAACTGACAGGTTTATATTATTAGCTTATTGGCCCTGTTACCTTACCGTCTGCATTAGCAAATAGACCTGATTTTTTTTTTTTTTTTTTTTTTTTTGTGGAAAGTGAGATGTGACACGCAAGTCCAAAACTAAAACAACCAGAAACATAGAAAGTTGACGGCAGAAGGTGACCATATGGTCCATCTAGTCTGCCCCTGAACCAGAGCTCCACATGAATGCCCTGGACCTGGCCAACTCGGTTATCTCTAACTGGACTAGTCACTAAAGGTTTTTTTTTAATTTTGTGGTCCTTAAATCAAGTTTGGGGGAGGGGGGAGAGTAATTTTTGAAAAGCAGACCACAAGCTTTAGGCCTGCTTTAAAAAACAAACGTGAAACCTCAGTAATAAATGACTAAACAATAAACCAATCGGGATAGAAAGTTTTGTATTACCTGAAAGTCTTCAAGATAATAAATACCAGCATTGGTCAGTAAAGTGATTTAAAAAAAAAACATACCGACCAGGTGGCAACCTTATTGTGAACTGAAGAAAGATAGTGAAGCTGCCATGCCAAATGTAGTGCAACATTTCTATTACCGATCAACAGTACAGAAATCAAAAGCACAAGACTAAGCTACCAAAAAAAATCAGAAATTTACAAGGCAAAGCAAATGGGGGATAGGGTAAAATACTGCCAATGTACCAGACAAAGAGTATGGGGGAGGGAGGGATTTGGCCCAATGTACAAGGCAAAAAAATGGGGGGAAAAAAGAACCAGAACCAATGTACAAAGCAAATGCAAAAAAAGTTACCAGTGTATAAACCTGTAGTTTTGATCTTCTTTTTTCTGCAGATTTGTGTTGTAATTTAATTTTTAATTGGCCACACCACTGTGTGTTCCAGGTTACTAACAGACTCGGACTGGACTCTCTGGCTCCCTTTGAACCCCAGAAACGAATTATTGAGTGAGTAGATGTTTTCATGTGTAGGTGCTATTAGGGTAAAGGAGCACTATCGCGAAAAAATGGCCCAATGATAAAAATCCATATAAATATGCTGGATAGCCAGAGGAGGGGTCACTTATACACCCAGCATCAAGAAATATCCAGCCAGACTTGTTTCTTTTATTTTAATGGATGGAAAAGGACACCCAGGGTGACAGGTCACCTTTCATAGACTAAACCTGTCACCCCTGGATTTTGTTCCTACCATGCGAGAATAAACCACAAGCTTGGCGGGAGTTTTATTCAGTTCATGTGTATACGTGACCCCTCCTCTCATTAGCCAACGTGTTTATATGGATTTTTGACATTACACAATTTTGCGATGGTGCTCTTTTAACGAAACCAAGATGGCTTGTCATCCCAAAAGAATTCTATGAATGGCCTTCTAATATCCCACAAATATTAGTTCAATAGTGATGCATTAACCCTTTTAGTGACGGCTATGTGAGTTTCACATAGCTTTCTCCCCAAACGTTAAGTGCCAGCTACGTGAGACTCGCCCCCATAAAAAAATACAAAAGTTAAAAACTCACCTAACCCCTTGCTCATTTAAACTGGGTCTTCTCTTTACCTGGGGGGCATCCAATTGCCCCGCCCCCATGACTTCTAAAGCTTCAGAAGAGGGCCTGAAAGAGGGCTTTCCCCTGCTTCTGCCTCTGCTGAATTCTCTCCAAAACCCAAAAGTGGCTGTGATCCAGGGCCAAGGTACTCTAGCAAATGCTTTTTCAGCTTCTTTTGATAGTAGAATTGTGCCTCGCCTCTTGGAGCTCACCCAGCGATGGATGTTTAGAGCATTTAGTTTGCTAACTATCAAGGACCAATGGTACCTGGACTTGGGCAGAGCTATCCAGCTAGAAAGAAGAGTGCTCAGCCTGTCCACCAGAATTGTTGTGTATATTCTGTCTGCATTAGAAGTGATTTGGATTTCCAAAAAGGACACGTGCTCTTGCTTCAGCTTAGTTAGGCTTGTGTCCTGTAAGTACTTGGCTACCACATCTGCATGTCGACTAGCCCAATCTGTTTGGTAGAAAAGCGGTTTATAAAACCTGCAAACTTGCTCTGATATCTCCTCTTGGAATGTGATGTAGTGCTACTTGGGAGTCTCTAATGGTGGCATTGCAACTTGGGTCTTAAGTTGTTCACCTCCTGCATTTTTGCCAAATATGTCCGCTCTTGTTTCCCCTCTCATAATAGATCCCATTACAGAGTATAAAGGATCTCCTTGCTACTATATTGAGTGTATCAACTGGTTCGTTCCTTGCCAGCTCCTTAAAGCAGGACAAAAGCCCAGGATTTTTTTCTGTACCCCCCAGGGCATCGCAAATTGGAATGCCCTGCTGTGTAAAACTCACCTTGCCATGCTCCAACGGCACATACACGGGCTGCAGTGACCACAACGCTCGGCAGGCGGCTCTCATTGTATATATGTGTGTATATATATATATAATATATATCTCCGCCACCCATGTGCAGAGAGAAAACCAAAGGGAGATCTCTCTAATCCTTCTAATACTTGTAGAAACCAGTTTGATCTCTGAACAGTCAACATAAAAAGACACTTACCTTTTGATGACTTTTGCAGCCTTCTGTCCCTCGCAGCGCCTGTATTCTTCAAAAATCTCGGCCGGAAGTCCCGCCCTCCAGCTCTTGTCCGTTCATTACCATGCTGTCCGTCTTGCTTGTCCGTCCATTTGCATGCTGTCCCTCTTCCTTGTCTGTGGATAAGCTGTCCTCCTCACTTGCACGATTTCACTTTCTTCTGCGCTTCTCAACGTAATCGGGGGGCGTGGCCTATGTCCTCTCTTGGGAGCGTGCACGTCTCCCTGGTCTAGTTCCTGAAAAAAAAAAAAAAAACATAAGTAAAAAATAGAAAAACAAATCAATAACTCACCTATCACAGGCATATCCCCGACTTTCACTCCCTCCGCCTTTCCCCTGCTCTGCAGAGTGCGCGCTCACCTAAAGAAAAAAAAAAAAGTGCATGCGCATTAGCGCCACTTAGGTAAAGTGAAGTGCCGCTTGCAACGGGAGCGAGCGGCGCTTCACTTTACCTAAGCGGCGGTTAGAAGAGATCAAAACGGTTAGAAGAGATCAAAACGATCTCTTCCTCTTACATGAAAATCAAAGATGGCGACGCGAAACAAAAAATGTGGCAACATCGTGAAGGATCATCGAAGGTAAGTTTGTTTTTTTTTTTTATTATCTTTAACGGGTCCCTGGGCATGGCATGGGTTATTATTTGAATTAAAAAAAAAAAAAAAAACGTCAGGGTGTTGGTCCACTTTAAGCTACCTAATATTACACATAATTATAGCTTTAAAATGCATAGCAAACACAGAACCTCTATTCCCAGGTATCCCTCCTACGCTTCCAAAGCGCAAAGGTGAAAGGTGAAACCTCAAACACCAATGCCCATAGCTATAACTGAAGCATAAAGTCAATTAACTCAAACTTATAACTTCCAAATCTGGGCTGGGGGGTTGGCCAGGGATGGGGCAGTGTAAAGTAGCAGATGGTCACTCTTGACTCTGGTGGGCAGAAGAAGGAATTCAGACACAGACCAAGTGCAGTTTCAACTGTGCCCTTCCCTTTATTCAGCCAATTGGGGTGCCCTGGGGGCAAGGACCAAAACACAGGATAGTCAAAATCCTTTTAAACTACAAGGCCTGTAATCTTGCTTTGGTAAGATTCATACGTGATTTCCTTCCTGAGGGTACTTGGTTGGAACTTTTTGTCCTTAGGGGATACTTGCCATAAAGGTTAATAATCGCTGCTTTAGAGGAAAGAACAGGCGGTGTGTGAATGTGCACATTTGTCACTTTATTGAATGATTGGTACCGTGTCCTATCTGCAGTATGTAAATGTGAGTGTTTTGTACATTTTCCAGGTACCTTGTACAGGATCACTCTTCTAGGGCGCTGGTCACACAGACTCTGGAAGGGTTTGTACGCAGTGTGAGTGCACGCACCGCCACGCCCGGTGGAGGCTCCGTTTCTGCTGCTGTTGCGGCTATGGTGGGTACATTTAGGGTATAGGACTGGTAAGTTCTGCCATCCAAAGAAGGGGTGCGCTATTTTATGCTAATATACACTCTCCACATAGCTGAAAGTAGATTCAGGAGAGATCTTAATTTCCCAATGTTTAATAATGTGTTTTTTTTTTTTACAAACTTTTGGAACATTTGTGATAGTTATGGTAAATTTGGGATTTCAAGGCCATCCAAAACTTTTAAATCAGCCAAGGACGGTCAAGAGGGAATGGGGTGTCAATTCTTACTGAATACTGCTACCATTTCTACACTGTTTGGGACAGCGCAGAGGTGGTACCAGGGTAAATAATCTAGTTATTAAAGTCTATAAGATTCCCGGGCCGATCGATGCCCCGCTTTGTGAAACCCCCCCAGGTCGCCCATACACTTACCTTCTTTTCCAGTCCAACGGCGCATGCGCAAGCCGCGGCCGCATCCCTGCTATCCCTCTGGCAGGGTGCGTGCCTGCACCAGCCATTTGTGAGTGGCCAGCACGGGCACGCTCCCTGTTAAAGGGAAGCAGGGGATGCTACCTTGCCTCGCCTTAGATGCGCTGACGTGAGCAGATCCGAGGACTCGGAAGAAGTGAGTTTGTTTCAGTGACCTGGGGGGGGGGTTTCAATCAGCGGGGCACCCCCCATCGGGGTGCTTCAGGGGCAAGGACCAAAACCCAGTATAGTCAAAATCCTGAGTTTTGGTCCACTTAAAAAGGACAGCCCAGGCAAAAAAATTAAAGATAAACCTAATTTATCTGCCGGCCCCAGGCTCGATCCTTTTGTAATTAAGCGGTCTGGTTGCAGTGCTCCTAGCCCGGACTGTTCTGGCATGAATATGAGAGTCCACCTCTGCAAAAAGCACATATCGGCATAGGAAGCCCCCGGTCACATGGGGGCAGGCTCCCTCATTGATTGGCAGGAGGAACACACATCAAGGCCAAGCGAGAGACATGCAGATGGCACAGGAGCCAACAGCGCCTAAACCGGTACTACTGCAGCATGCAGGACTCTGTGGGATCTAGCATGCAGACTGGCAGGTAAGTGAGGTTTATTTATTTTATTTTTAGCTGGCCTAAACAGGGACTTTAAGGACTGTAGAGTCCTGAGCAGGTATTTTACAATGTGGGAATAGCCTACAGCAGTTATGAAGTAACTAGCAATAAAATAGTTAATTAATAGTTTGCTAATGCTATGTATATTCATGCCTGACAATGTATTCTGAATAAATGTAATACCTGGTGCCTCCCGTTGGCCACTCTCCTCTGCTGTGTGCAGCAACTCAGATATATTAGCAGCTAGAGGAATACCAGCGAGACCACTGGATTTCCATGCTTGCTCCATGGGATCAATTCTCATGGTGAGTATACAGGTAATCCTGGATTTACAAAGCGGGACATCCCACGTGAGGATCATGTCCCAGAGACAAAGTGTAACCTAGCCCTATAGCTTGGAGCTAGTTTCACCTGGAGATAACTATAGTAGGTTCAGGAAGCCTAAGCTGTGCAGTAAGACATGGTACTTGCGGAGGAACTGGGGTGGATCAGGTTATTCACCACCAAAGGGTCCAGGTGTAAAGTCAATGACCTGTGCAGGAGCTGGGATATCAGAGCCAAAGGATTACATCTGGATGACAAAGAACTGCATGTTGTTCTGTAGCACAACCAGTGTCAGATTGGCCCACCAGAGGATTCTGTGGTTGGTCCTCGGCACTGACCCAGCACCAGTATCGGGGCATTACAAGAGATCCAATATTTAAACAGTGTTTCTAGCTTGCTTGAAGTGATCTGCTATTCCTTCGGTAAGTTACTGATATTTATTATGTGGTCATAGAATGAGCTTTTATATTACTACAATCTACCTATATAAGGGTGCTCCCCAAGGATACGGTTTGGTGAGCCCCATGAATGATTGTCTGGTGGGCCCAGGGTTCTACAGTCTGACCCTGAGCATAACAACTAGACTGTGTCAGTGAGAGGCTCCAAAGAGTGACATACAGCTGTACCTATCTCATCTCCTGCATCCGACCCTTCCTCTCATCTAACACCCCTAAAATGTTAATGCATATCCCTGATCATAACCCAACTGGGCTACTGAAACACCCTTCTCTGTGGTTTACTGGCACCCTTCCATTCTATTCTGCTGCCCAACTCATCCACCTCTCCTCTCGCTTCTCCAGTGCCACTCCCCTCTGTTAGTTCCTCCACTGGTTACCTGTTTCTCAAAGAGTTCAGTTCCAACTTCTAAAACTAACCTACAAAGCTCCCCGACCAGGCCCCTCTATACATTTCATCTCTAATCCAGCGACACCGACCTGGGCGCAACCTCCACTCTGTCTCTGACATTCTCCTGTCCTCTTGCTTGGTCACCTCCTCACACTACTGCCTTCAAGACTTTTCCCTATGCCTCTCCATTTCTCTGGAATGTAGTTCCCCACTCTCCAATGCTCCAAGCTTTTTAAAGTGCCCAAAACTCACCTCTTCAGACCAGCATATAACCTGGCTTATGCAACTCCTATAACCTTCACAGGACACATGCCGCCAAACTCAAGCTCTGCCACTTGTGATCCCTCTCTTTGTCTCCACCCCTTATCCTATAAACCAGGGGTTCACAACCTTTTTTGGTCCAGGGGCCACATTGTTATATTGTTCCACTTCAAGGGGGTGCAAAAATGTAAGCTGTGAATGACTTTATGTATATGCAAAGGTGGCAGGAAGAGGTGGGGTGAAATGAAGCGGGAGATGTAAGGTTACCAGAGGAGGGTAGTAATAATAATAATAGTAATATTGCTTATAGTGGTCATGGTGTGCTTACGCACACATGGAATGTTGCCTCCGCATTTGAACACACAAGTGAATAAACACTATATTAGTGTCTACACACACGTGAATTACACTCAGTGGACACACCAGTGAATAAAAACCATATCAGTGACACCATTAACACACTAAGGGGTAGTGAAGTGCACATGTGCCCGGAGTTGTGGGCTGCCCTAAAGTGGACGATTGGTGTCTTGCTCAAAGGCACTTCAGTCAGCCAGAAATCGAACCTGCAACTTTCTGGTAACAAGGCTGGTTACCTACTTCTAGGCCATGACTGCCCCACGAGTAGAGGTGAGGTAAGAAGGAGTGGGCAAAGGTAAGGCAGGGAAAGGTAATTTCAGCAGAGGTGAAGTGGAAAGAGGTGAAGTGGGCAGAGGTAAGATGGTAAGAGAAGCAATGGACTAAGGTGAGGGTAGATGGGAGACAGGAATAAGAAGAGGTGGGTGGAAAGGAGTGTGCAGAGGTATGACAGGGAGAGGAGAATTGAGCAGAGGTGAGGCAGGAAGAGGTGAGCCAAGAAGAGTTGAGCAGCGATGAGATGAGCAGAGTTAGTAAAAGAAGTGATGGGTAGAGGTGAGGTGGATAGAGATAGGCAGAAGTGAGGGGAGCAGAGTTAAGACGGGACAAAGCCAAAAGAGGTAAGTAGAGGTAGGCAGAGGTAAAATGAACACAGGTAAAGATGAAAGAGTTGGGCAGAGGTGAGCTACTTGGGCTTCTCCAGACACAGCCAGCACAAAACAACCCTCCAGTAGCACATGTGTGTCACCCACCTCTACAGAGAAGTTTTTCGGTGACCCACTTTCTGCTTCAGAAATGAGACACACTACTCTAGTGGGCAGCCGTTTGCACTGCAAGGAAAGCTCTGCTCTCTAACTCCTTAGGGGTGCTGGGGGTAGCAAGTGAGGGCAGTGTAGGCTTCCGGTTCTGCATCCATGCTTTAGATGGTAAGCTCACAAGGGCAGGACTATTGTCTCCTGTTCTCACAACTTTGTAGCACCTAGTTTGTAATGGTTTTTGTACTGTATGCTTTACCTGGTCTGTAATTATACCACATACAGTGCTACAGAAGATGTCACTATATGAATAAATGATAGTTAATTACAAGCAGAACTCTATTTTGAGCCTTTATGTACTGTTTGAGTTGGTCCTCTATTAAGTGTAGAGCACCTACAATATGTGTTTTTTTTCTGGTATAGTCCTTGCTCACTGGATTCCTAATTGTGTCTCACAGGGGGCGGCGCTGGGCTGCATGGTGGGGCAGATGACTTACGGAAAGCGTCAGTTTGAGTCTCTGGATGGTGTGATGAGAGAACTGATTCCTCCTTTCCATCATGCTGTGGATGATTTACTGAACATGGTTGATGCTGATTCAAATGCATTTCAAAGCTATATGGTAAATATCATTTTATATTATTATTATTATTATTATTATTATTATTATTATTAATAGACTGGAGAGGCTATGGGGCCACTTAATGTTCTGATTAGTTGGTTAGGGTAAGGTCCATGTTAGGTGATATAGAGGGATTAAATGGATCGAGAAGCCTTCTACTAAAAGTTATAAGACAGAGAGTGCTTTCCTATAATGGAAATTATTTGCATGTGGCATACAAACCAAGGATAATGGAAATTCTCCCAGAATCCCTTGCAGTGGGAGAACCCATGCAAATTATGTTCTGAACATAAAATGCATGAGTGTCGTCAGGGATTAAAGGTAAATGATTAATCCATGCGCGGATCCCACAAATCCCCAAAGAGAACCACCCCCACAAAATTAGTGGCACCGCTATTTGTATCAACAAGAATATATATGATTTTTATTATTATTGACACATCTATTTACACTACATAATTAAGACATATTAAAAACCATTAAAATACATGTAACAAAGTACCAGAGGGGGGGAGGAAAATGTACACTGGGATGTAACAATTAGCAGCTAAATTTCCTGCTTCTAAATTAAATATAAATACAAGTTCTATCCATATGTCAGGCTGGTAATACAGTGCGTAATTCAAAATCCATCAAAACCATAAAAAGTGCATGTAAACTCTAATATCCCTCATAAAGTGTGCAAAAATTACTCAATTGAATACCTAATCTAATTAATACCTAACGCCATCTTAATAGCCACCTTAATAAAGTGCAATGTGCCTAAATATATTATCGATGTGTTATCATCTATAAAATATAAAAATACAACTAATTAGCAAAAAAATATTAAGGACCAGCCGAGGTGGAAAGACAATACAGACATACAACACATATAAACGAAAATCTTACGGATCAAAGAGCAGTGCCGCCACAGTGTACCCCCCGCCTTACTGCCACTGAGGTGGGGGGGTACACTGTGGCTAATCATTGGCTTTATGGCACACCATTCCCTAGTGTAGCACACTATATAGTTTATATAGATTGTTTGGTGCGGGATTAAAGGTAGTAATGAGCACAAGCTATAGGATTTCTGTATTAAAGCGGCTTTCCATGCCTGACGCACACCCACCCTATCTTCCCCCCCCCCGGCACTGAGCCCCATTTTGTGGGAATAAAATAAAAAAAAATAAAGCACTGCTTTGTGTCTTGCACCTGAACCTATGGCAGTATCGCAGCATGAAAATGGACACCTAGACCGGCTGCTTAGCTGGCCAGTCCGTGCAGTAGCGGCACTGCTGATGTTGCAACAGCAATGTCAGGAGGTCAGGGTGGACAGATGAGTCTTCTATTCTTTCTTTATAATCTCATTGTGGAATTGGCGATTGTGATGGGGGAATATATAAGCCTGGACATCAGCTTTGAATCTACCCCTCAGGTCTGTTTTGTTTTGGAGCTTACAACACAAGATATTGAATCTAACAGAAATGGCTATGATGAGTGGATGTGTACTAGGTTTCTTCTATAATCAGTAGCGTGCTCCTTCAGTCTGGATTTTGTAAGCTTACTGTCAAGTCTTCCAGTAAAATGAGTAAGCCGGTGACTCGGAGGGTAAATAATTTTAGCTATTTGTGAGAAAACTTAGCAAATTCCTTAAAGTGGACCAACACCCAGGATTTTCACTATCCTGGGTGTTGGTCCACTTCAGCGGAGCATCCGAGATCGGGATGTCCCGCGGTGTGAAACCCCCCCCCCCCCCCAAAAGCCCCAAAAAACGTACCTTTTCTGCGACGGACAAGCCGCCGCCGCCTCCCACGCGTCCCTCTTACAGGGCGCGCGCCGGCCATTCACAAATGGCCGGCGCAGGCGCGCGCACTGCTAGAGGGGCGCGCGGGAGGCGGCGGCGGCTGATCCGTCGCCGATTAAGGTAAGGTTTTTTGGGGACATCCCGATCTCGGATGCCCCGCTGTGAGGGAGGTGATCGGCCGATCACCCCTGGGTGTTGGTCCACTTTAAAGGTTAATTCCACTTTCGATAGCTTTTTAAAATGTTCCCATTATTGTGCTCAATGTGCTTAACCGATCTGTGAATTTTTCTTTTTTGTTTGTTATAAAAGAAAACCGTTTTCTGTAGCAACAATAGGGTTGATACATGTTTGTGCGCCAACGAATTTGCACATGTTTTTAGGGGAGCTAAGCAGAACTTGGGCTCCCATCTGATTCATGGTGGGCAAAATGGGATGCGCATGTATGCAAATTTGCGCCTTACAGTCCCCGGTGCCTGATATATGGTATATTTAGAGGGATGAAAAGTGTGCGCAAATGTGGCAATTTGAAGAGTGAATTTCCTCCAGCAAATAGGTGGAGGAAACTGCTGGTTCCAAGGAGTAACAGGCTTATTTCATTACGAAAACACATGCAGGTAATTTTAACAATGAAAGTGTAACATTGTGAATATTAATACTTTAATGCCAGGCCTGTAATGACAATTCTGCATAAAAATATAAAAAATCAAAAACGTTTTCAAAAATTAGTTTTTCTAGGCCAGGAGAGGTCACACAATTATTTGTGTGAGAAACAAAAACTAAAAACATAAAAAAAACCCAGTTTAAACATAAGAAAAGGAACATCCATTGAAATGTATGGGAGAGCGACAGGTAGGTATTACCTGTCGCTCTGGAAGCTAGAGCGCCGGCGCTATACGCTGAGCCACCTGTAATGATGAATCAGACGCTACATGGCGCTGTTAGTCGCTCACCAGATTCCCTTTCATAAATGTGGTTTTGCGTACAGCGCCCAGCATTCACCAGACGCTGCCTGAAGCTACGAGGCACTACCTGGCGCTATCCCTTGATGAATAAACCCCTATGTCTCTGTGTATTAAGAGCATACACATTACTAGAATATGTATATTTTCCTGTATTATTTTTAACTGTTTTCCTGTTGTTAGGCTGCCCTGAAGCTTCCCAAAAGCACAGAGCAAGAGCAACAGAAGTAAGTTTTCTTTGATGATTCATTTTGTTTAGCTTCAGTAACCATGGTAAACAGGTTGAACAGATGTAGAAGTGGTATTTCCAGCCTCAGAAGGTTACTTGCTGCCATTCCTGAATGTATAGAATTGTGCAACATAATGTTACTGTAAACAAAGCTAAACGTATAGGACACCAGCAATCCAAGCTAGACTTAACCGGTCATCACTTACTAAATTCAGCAGAATGTGGAAATTCCATAGCCTTTACCCCTTTGTAACTTCAGAAGACCTTAAATGAACAATACATAAAAGGATCTGTTGTGAAATTATCTAATATTAATTACACAGCTACTAGTATTAAAAAAAAAAAAAAAAAAAAATATAGATTCTTTGTTTTAGTTCATGTTGTTCGGGATAAGACATAGACTTGAATAATACATGGAATTATTGTGATCAGGGGATGGATTCAAATGTATAAAGCATGTTCCTTGTACCTAAAGGCATTAAGCAGTGCTGCGCAAGTTGTGTACATTTTTATTTTTTGACATTAAATGCATACAATGGACCAAAACCCAGATTTTCACTATTTCGAGTTTTGGCCTGTCCTCCTGGGACACCCCACATTGGGATGCCCCGCTGTGTGAACCCCCCCTGCTTGAATCGCCTTTACCTTATCTCAAGCCCACGGTACATGCGTGGCCGGTGGCCGCATCACTCGTGCCCCGCAGTCGCCCCCCACCGTAACTGAATGGCTTTGTGTGGCTGCGCACAGCTGAAAGAAGTGAGTGATCCTGCACAACCACGTCTGCACCATGGGCTCGAGGTAAGGTAAGAACAGCGGGTGATCCAGGGGGTTTCATACAGCGGGGGATTCCAAACTGGGGTGCCCCAGGGGGATAGACCAAAACTCAGGATAGTGAAAATCACGGGTTTTGCTCCACTTTAAAAGACTCCAGGGAAGCCATTGTTACTCTTGCCTTTTCCCCATCCTAGCTGATTTGGTATGCTGCACTATGTGAAACCCCAGGATTGCCCAGTATACTCACGCGGGTCACAGCTGGATCCCTGCTTACCTCCAACTGAGGTGCAAACCAGGCAGGCATTTCTAAATAGCTGGGGGGGGGGGGGGGGGGGGGGTGACCAGCATGTGCGCCAATAAGTTTTACTAAGCTGTCCTGAACTCAGAGTGGTTAGTAAAAGCTGCAGGGACATAACTACATGGGGTGCAGGGGTAGAGAACATAATTGTCGCTCCTTCATCTTATTTATCAGATTGGCTTGGAAACTGGAAAAAGAAGCCAATTGCATGAGCTGTTTCAGTCTTCAGTTGTCTAGTTGTATCCAAATAAGTTGAAATAAAAGGACAAAGGTTACTGTAGGAGCAGTATAGGGGCCCCATTTACAATTCGCACCAGGACCTAGACACATTTAGTCAATGACTGACTGCCAGCCCACACAAGGGCCGTGGGATCACTGGAAAGGTGAATTTTTACAGCCATCCACGGGGATAAACACAGCAGGGCATTCCAAATCGAACAATAGGCTCGATTCAGAGACGCATTCGTCTGGACTTCCGTAGCTGTCTGTGAAAGTTTTAGTGGGTGTTTGTCATTTTTTTGCTTTTTTCCGTTCAATTTTCATTCGTACGAACGTTCGGGAAAATGTGTATATGCGTTTTCGATGAACGAAAGCTAATCGGATCATTTCCGTTAGTTCTGATCATTTTCCAAACAAAATCTTTTTTTGTTCGTTCAGATAACTTCCATTGTTGGGATGGGCTTGCGTCTGATTCAGAGAGCTGATTTCCGACGGACCACCACCCTATAAATCCGTTTCATTTCCGATCCACTTACGGGACCTTTGAGGGCTCGGATTGCTATTGTTGAACATGTTTTGTGGCTATGTGGAGGAGTCTGCACGCCTTTAGCACCAAGGCATTGCATGTATCAGCATGGCCGAGGCCATAAATTGTATAGCAATGCATACCTGAATCAATACATTTCATGTATGCCTTCTAGATGCATTTTAATGCTGACCTTAATTAGTCCTTAGCATGTAAACATTTATTTTCCCACACATCCATATAATTGCTATATTTTTTTAGACTTATGTCCTTTGTGAATTATATTTGGATTGTTGAACTTGAATCTTAATTTGTTGTAGGAGTTATTGTTTTAGTTGGTTACCTTTGCTTTGTGTAATTATTTTATATTTGGTTGCAGGAACCGCAAGATGTGCCACTCGCACAACATACAAGCAGTGTTTGGTCCAGCTATGCGATTCCTCAGTGTTCTTGCAGGGCATCCAGGGTCGTCCCATGATGCTTATATATTGCAGAGCTCCGGCTTATTTCATCAGTTTGAGTCAGGAGAATTATCTGGTGGATGGCTCCTGGGTAAGTTTGCTCACATTCCATCAATCCATTTTCACTGTATGGCAATGAATATAGTTGATGACTTATGTCTTAACCTATTGCTGTTTTTAGCCCTTTATGACATGTTAAACAATATTGTAGCTTGGAATGTGTATTTTATGTTATTATTTTTAAATTCTTTCAGGGGATTCTGGATATCCACTCCTGCCCTTGCTCCTGATGCCCGTTCTTTGCCTGCAGAATGCGGGCCAGGGGTTCTCTAATCGGGCACTATGCAAAACCCAGGCCGTGGTGGCGAGGGCCCTCTGGCTTTTGAAGTCCAGATTTAGGTGTTTGGACCATACAGGGGGGGGACACTGCAGTATGACCCCTACAAGGTTATACCAATAATTTAATTTACGTTTTTTAACAGGGACCACACGTGCCAGAGTGGCACAACTGAGTGTCAGGGTCCTTCAGTTGGTGGGCGAGATGCAGGAGCTGCATGACTCGTTGGGGACCACAGATGAAGAATAATGTTCTGTGGCCTGCCATTGCTATGTATTTTTTGTTTTTTATAGTTGTAAAAATGTGAAATTTTCAAAATTTTTTTAAGATTTTATATTTTATGATGGAATAAAAAAAAATGTTTCAATGTCCTTTTCATTTACAAAATTCATTAACACAAAACTAATGGGCCTAGAAATATTAAAAGATGAATATTCACATGACCGAGAAGTGATCTGGGTAAGTTTTAGGGACCTAAAATGGAAGAAGAACCTAACCGCGAAGTGGTTTGGATGAGCTTTAAGGGTCCAAAAGGGAAGATGGAGGATAGTGCTAAGTGATTTAGCTAAACATTGTAGTAGAAGTGAGGGTGGCAAATATGTAGGCGAGCACTTTAATGAGTTACGTTTGTAGTGCGCAGGCGCAAGATCGTAAGGATTTCCGTCTGGACGATTATTTATTGAAAAAGTGAAACAGAATCGAACGGGAAACGTAAAGGATTCGTTGAAGGATACGATGGGAAAAGGGCAAAAACGAAAGCCTACGTTGTAACATGTGAAAATGAAACGTCACGCTGGAAAATGACATCCTTGTATTCGTAATCTGCCGTACGAACGGACGGAAACTTTACAGAAGGATTGCAATGCATGCATAGAATCGCTCGCACACTCACACGAGAGCGGAAACATTTCCAAAAAAAAACAGATTGGCACTAAAATGAAAGTATTTTTTTGTCTCTCTGAATCGAGCCTAATAAGCGAGATAGTAAAAATCAGGGGTGGTTTTCTTCTTTTAAATAAACACCAAACTGTGTAGTACTGTATTAGAAATATGTAGCAATATTAATGTATTCTACAACTTATTTGTATCCTATTTTGAATTTGCATTTACCGGTATATAAAGGTTCGGGAGCTAGTATTTCCCATACTGCTGAATAACAACCCGAAGGTGCCCCCTTTTTTTTTTTTTTTTTTATTATTTTACAATTTGAACCGTTATAGGATTAGTTCCAAAAAAGCTACCGTCCAGCCAAAAATAGCAAAAAATCTGTATCCCCCTTGCCCATACCGTAGCTTCCTTGGGGGGCTGGTGCTGGACTCTCCCCATCTAGGAGAACTGGGCCCGCAAAGCGTATGTGCATGCCAATTTTTTTTTGGGGGGGGGCAGGGGGGTGTCTGCTCACCTATTTAGTGGCAGTGACAATTTAAAAACACCAATTCGACATACAGTCCAGATGCTTTAACTTACTGCAGATATGTAATGACATGAATGAGACCTTTCACAGATAATCATGTCATTATTTCTTCTAGGCGGTTTGCTGCTCTACAGGATGGTCTAAAGGAGGCGGTGGGAGTTCCATTAAGCCTGGCTATGAAAATTAACACTCTGTGGAAGCCCCTGCAGGAGCTTTTTAAACATGGCAATACCGCCTGCCGATCTGATATACAGGTACATAGGATAAATGAAGAGCTCTGCAGCTGCTTTGGCTTGCAGACCAACATATCCAATCTGACCAGCTGTAGAGTTGCCAGTCTGGAGCTAAGTGTAACTTAAACTGATAGGGCAAGTGAGCGCTGGGTCAAGGGAAAAGGATAGAGAGAGGCGAAATAAGGTGAGGTACAGTACCAGAGAGTTGGTATAGCCCACAACCCACCTCACATGGACCCAGAGTTCAGTCTGTCCTGTCTATATATGGTTGCTTTGAACAACTATCTCCACTTTCATCCCTACAACCCCATAGTACATCTCACCCTCCCACTCAAAACATATCAGCCCATGTTTTTTGTTTTGCTTTTCCCCTGCAATGCTGCATAGCTTCAGCATTATGTTGTTCTTTGGAACCTATAATACATGATCTATTGCCTGTACTGTATATACTTAAACTGGACATTTAGAATCATTTAATGAAATGCCCAAACCCTTAAACTATTCCCCAGCATCTAAAATTAATATATTTAATGTTCTTAGTCACTTACTATTTATTCTTTCCCCCACTGGGCTGCAACTCTGGTTAGGACTCTAGACTACAGGCACCGCCATCTTGACTCAGAAGTATGACATACTGAGGAGAGTGGGATAAAGTGCAGGGGGCAGGGTTATAGCTGTGCTTTGCACAGACAGAGCAGAGCTGAGGTCAGGGAGAGGACAGCAATCCCAGAATTCAGAGCGACACAGTCAGAAGACACTTCCTGTTTGCAGGCTGCCTGATGCTCCATGAGCCGCCATCTTGGATGTTTAAAGGCTCATAACATGCAGTAGATGCAGGTAGGATGATTTTTAATGTGAGCAATCTGTATGTACAGGGTGGGGGAAACATAAGCTAGGCTCTTATTCAGGGTGAAGGTCCGCTTTAAGCTCCCCAGTCAGTGCATACAGTTTGTAAACTTTTTAGTTGTCTGTCTTTCTTGGGGGGGGGGGGGGAAGAAAATGGTATCCAAAAAATCAGCAGAAGCTGTGCATTTAACTCTGCATATTCTGCTTCTTTATAAATAACTTCCAGACAAAAAAGTGGCTTTATAAAGAGAACTAGCCTAAAGTAGCAAAATAGTGTCACCACTTATCTACCTTAAGGATGTAGAGATGTTTTCAAGCCAGAACAGCCTCCTGTCATGGGTTAATGATAAGAAGTATACCTTTTAAAATCTTTTAAATGCAAAATCCCTATAAGTAACTTATTTCGAGCCATAAAGGATCCTAATTATAATATATGGTTTGATTAAGTGTCTTTATGGCTCAAAATGCGTTACAATCGCTAATTTGAAAATATGAATACTTTATTGGTCGCCAAGTAGGTACAGAATACATACAGGGAATACTTTTTGGAAGGGGGGTTCTCCATAGAGCTTGAACATTTGCTAGACACACATACTATATACATCAAGGGGTTTAAACATTTGCTAGATATACATATTATACAAAGGGCTTTAACCGGTGATGCGCTGGTGACCGAAAGTTCTTGCAGGATTCTTAAAGTTGATTATTTAGTGCTTTAACAGCTAGTGGGTAGAAACTGTTTTTGTACCGATAGGTCCTGGACGAGATAGCCCGGTACCTCCGTCCAGAGGGTAGAAGATTGAAGAAGGGGTGACCTGGGTGTGTGGGGTCTCCAACTATTCCTTTTGTCCTTGAGCGGATCCTTTCCTTGAATTGTTCATCTAGGTCAGGTAGGGGACATCCTATGATCCGCTCAGCAGTCCTGGTGATCCTCTTCTGGGTTGGGTTGGTGAGCATTCTACGGATTTGTTAGAGTTGTTAGCATTTGACTGGTGAGCTGTGAACATTTTGATATTACTTTTGACCTTTTTTCTAGGAACAAAGTGTCCAGGGCTTTTTTTATAGATCTTAAACCAACCACCAAAAAATTAAAAGAAATATTCTTATTATTTTCTTTCCTAATAACACGTATAATCAGTGGTGACATTAATTTTCTCATAGGTGGTCACCAAGGCAGAATAAGAGGGTGATTTAGGTGGCAGCAAAAACAGTTGCTTTCCCATATTATCTGAAACTAATGGGCCAAGTGAAAGCCAACATAAACTCTACATATACATGTAAAACATTCTAGATTGTTTTGTGTGTTGCTGACTGTAGAAAGAATAGCCCTGTCTGACTGCTGCGATATATATGACTTGTCATTTCTATAGGTGTGTCCCCTGCCATGGTGACTTTAATATGTTTAGTGTCTGTTGTTGTCACCCGCACCTTTTAGAAGACTGAGCTCAGTAGCTGGCAGTTTTCTTACCTGCAGTCCCAACAAAAAAAAAGCAATACATTATGTACTGTATTTATGTCTGCAGTCATTTTGAAAAAAAAAATGCTTAACCAGGTTTGAGTTTTTTTTTTTTAAATACTGCCAGCCCAGAATGCTGGGGAAAGTGACTGCTCGCACTGAAAAGATTCTTATATGCCTTGGCAGTGACCCCCTTCTTTTTAGGCAAAACCCCTTAGATTGTGGCTTATGAGAGGAAAGGTTTTTTTTATGGGTTCGAGACTGTCCTGGCTAAAATACGCCTATACTCGCCTGTTGTCCCCCACAGATTCTCTGTCTGGGTCTGGTGTGCCCATACAGCTCATCCATTCAGCACCTGCATCATACTTCCCGAGGATGGGGATCAAATGATTCTGTCTCCCAGACCTTCTCATGGCATGTCCTGGGGGCTTTGTTTCCACTCTCACAAGCTGACTGCATTTGTTGCAATGGAGGGGGCATGCCATGGCACCTCAATTGCAATGAATGGAGTAGGCGTGTGGAGGGCATGAAGCCAGCCTGATGGACCACACCAAGTATGCCCAACGCCGGAGGAAGGGAATTGCTGGATCTCCACCATGAAGATGGAGGTGCTGCAGAGGATAAAAGATGAGTATAGAGTTTTTTTTTTTTTTTTTTTAATGCCTGGACAAGGACTTTAAAGTGCTATTGCAGGCAAAGGTAATTGTCACACCATTGTGTTGGGCTGCATTCGGCACTGTCCTTGAAGAAGAAATGGCAGAGATATTGAGATTCACAAGTTCAGCTCATGATTTCTCTTCTGAAAAATGTGGGCGTGGCCCTTGGATCTGTGATGCTGCATGATGACAGCAATGTGATGAATCTGGAGGAGGAGGGGGGAGGGACCAGTAATCCTGTCCTGCTCTGCTGAGCTGATTGGGGGACAGGATGAAAAAGAGAACGTCATTGGCTGAACCTGTAAACCTTGTTTTATCTGCCATTTCTGCTTCAATTTAAAAACAGAAAACTGTTTAGGACAGTGCGAAGTGTAGCCCGACACAATGATGTAACAATAACCTTTGCCTGCAGTATCACTTTAAGGAAATGTGGGTGATTTATTTAATTTGTTTGAAAGCAGCCATTTAAACTGGATCTCCTGACTGGATCTGGATGCTGTGCTACACTAACATAAGCAGGATGACCCATATTACTGCTGGTGGCCAGTTGGTTGCACGGGGTGGGCTTGTTCACTGTCCTGTGCAGGCTTACACAGTTGCCACAGGTGACTTCTCAGAAGCCGTTGGAGAAGGGAATGCAAGAGAGTGTGAGAAGCACTCAGGCTGGCGCCAGCTCCGGGCCTCCCTGGGCAGGTTTGGGGACCCCTACACCCTGCTGGCACCTCACATGTTGGTCATGTTATACACAGAAGGATGATTTCTCCTCGGGTGATGTACTTATCAATGTGTGACGAGTGTCGGGGAAATTATCCATCTTAATTCAATGTCATATTTAAAGACACACAGAGACACACGTTTGCTTACTTATCCATAGGACTTGTTGTCCTTGTGGGCGCGCCTGCGTGGGGTGTGCCCCCCAACTTTTATTTTATAGCTTTACAGAGAAGACTTACAAGGAAATGTTCAATTATATCCAATCACAGAACGAGTCTTAAACTACGTACATCAGCATATCATATCAGCCTATACATGTAACTGTGTTACAGTCCATATATAGAGAAATGCCTATCACAAGTGAACAACCAATCAGCATAGTTTAACCAAATGCACACATTACATCATACATTGATTGATAGGGACAACTGTTCATCTCTCCATGCTGGTCTGTATGTAAGATGATACGAGATCTATACATAGACACTGGCTGGCATTTACATATCCATATAATTCAATTGAATTGAAACTAGATTAGTTCAGATATGAGTTTTCAGTGGATTTGGTCAAAGTTATGAATTCCTTCACAACGAGTTCCATCTACTGTATAAGTGAGAGATTGACCGTGACCTGAAGATAGACATGCCCTAGTGGACTTTCTTGTGTTTAAGGACAACCTGATAGGAAACAAAATGTCTTTTTTTTCATTATTTCCTTATTTTCTTCCTTTCTTTTAATGTTTTACTTTTGCTTTGTTTCTTTATTTATTCTTTTATATCCTTTCTGACATTCCTTCTATTCTACTTATTCCTTACTTTTCTGCCTTCTCTTCTATTTATCCATCTTTCATGCCATGTGTGTCATGCCATGTGTGACATGGCAAAAAATTAGCATGTATGGCGGATATTGTAACCTACTTACGAAGTGAAATGCTTCCAACCCCATGAAAGATGGATAAACCAGGAGCTGGCCCTGGTTGCACTGCCAAGTCCTGGGTGTATCCTCTTGTCAGTGTAGCAGATGTATGAGGCCTGACAATTCCTAATTGATGATACCCTACTGCACAGACAACAGGCAAAACTACAGCAACCACTCTGCAGACCCATGTGACCACTAGTGATCAGTCGCATGCGCCGCACCTGTCCAGTGAGCCTGATTGGCTGCTGGTAGTCACATGGGTCACAGGAGCACAGTCTTGTAGTATTTTTGCCTGATTATCGGCTTCTTCCTAAAATGCCAATTCAGTAAACTTCCAGTCATTTTTGGCTGGAGATTCGCTGAAATCGCTATTGAAACGCACCGAAGGCACAATTCTCCTGCAAATACATCAATTTCTCACCTTATTAGCCTGTTAATTGTGGTCCCTGAATCATGCAAGTGCATTTGCGAGAATTTTCACATGCCAGAAAACTTATAACGAGAATACTCGCATGTGCCTGGGCTTGTGTGCAAACGTATACTTAAAAAACTTGCACGTTCTGTCACATGTTCATTTATGTTAAAGGTACAAATGTATGTGGTGGTCTTTTCACAGGTGGCTGCTAAAGCTTTAGAGATGGGTGTGTTTGGGGCTTATTTCAATGTCCTCATCAACCTTCGAGAAATAAAAGATGAAGAATTTAAAAACCAGGTAACCAGCCCTGAAACTTATGTCTGTCAACCATTATTGCCTGGAGCAGTAATCTGATCTAGACACATGTCCCCGCTCTGCAACATAACTTCTTCTTTAAAGAGACAGTCCAGGCAATGGCAAAATAAAGTGGAATAAAACCTAGTGTGGTGGACCCTGGAATCTGGATACCCTGCTGTGTGGACCCCTTGGGGGGGGGGGGCAAACTCACCAGCTTTGCAAAACCAGTTTGACGGGCCCTGGAATCGGGATGCTCTGCTGTGTGGACCCCCTCGAGATGCTGCAAAACTCACCTGGATCCCTCGCTGATGTAAGCATCAGGAGGCTGCATCTCAACGTCTTTGGACTGTGAGCGCGCTCCCGTCCCCAGCTATTCAGACAGGCTGGGGATGGGGCCGCTTTAGCTTCCAGCTGTCATAAACAGAGCTATATGCTCAACATATGATATACACAGCAAACAGTTCTGATTGGATGAGGGCCCGCACATGAGGTGAGTTTTACAAGGCCATCTGGGGGGATTCACATAGTGGGGCATCCCAAATCAGGATGCCTGAGGGCCAAGGAGCTAAATATATAGTCAAAATCCCGGGTTTTGTTCCCTTTTTTAATGCCCCCCTCTATTTTTCCATGCTCCAAAAATGAGTAAGTGAGCCTGGCAAGCGCAAGTTCTGTGGCTTAATGGCCTCATACTGGGAGCACTGAATGGCAGGGGTGGCTGCGTGACCCCATTTGGAGTGTGTTTGTGGAAACATGGAAAGGAGGGACAAAACTGGAGACCTGCTACAGCATCTACAGCCCGCTGCAGGAAATGGAGGAGGGGCACATGGGCAGGCTCTAAGTGAGATGCTTGCTTTATTGCCTTATGATTGCCACTGCCTGCACTATCCTAATTAATAAACGGTAAACAATATTTCCTGATAAGTTTGTCCCAGGCATAGGTGACAGGTACAATGTTCTACAGGTCTCTTCTTGAGCTTGTCTCTTTATAAGCTGTACAGCATCAAATAAAACTTCCTGAATTTCTTGTGATCTTTTTTTTTTTAGACTGAAAAGAAAGCGACCGAGCTGTTGGATGAAGCCAAGAATAATGTACAAACTCTACTGAAAACTTATTAGGGGCACAACTGACTTTGCATAAAAATAAATGAAACTAATTTACTACTACTGCTTAGTTGCTGTTATTCGGAAAGAGCCCTTCATACATGATCGTTCTGTATTTTATTTTTTTGTTCCATTTGCTGCCATACAAGTGGATGAGGAATTTAGTTCCTCTTTAAAGTGGACCAACACCCTCCCATGATCGGCCCGGGAATCTATAAGATTCCCGGACCGATCAGCTCCCTGACTGCGGGGCACCCTGATCGGGGGTGCCCCGATGTGTGAAACCCCTAAATCCCTACCTGCTCCTCGATCCAGCGGCGCCCGCCGCCGCCACCTCCCACGCGTCCCTCTAGCAGGACGCATGGCCGGCGCGGGCACGTGCCCTGTAAGAGTGACGCGCAGAAGGCGGCGGCGGGCGCACTCTCTTGTCCGTCGCTGCCTCCCGCTTGTCCGCCGGCGTGGATTGGCTGCAGCGGTCACGTGGGAGCGGGGAGAGGTGAGTTTTCGGGGCTTTCTGGGGGGTTTCACACAGCGGGGCACCCCCGATCGGGGTGGACCAAAACCCAGGATAGTCAAAATCCTGGGTGTTGGTCCACTTTAAGCTTGCACCTGTGCTATTGTATTCTAAAAGAAAAGGTTAACTGTCTTAAAAAGCCAGACTAGCACTAAAGGTATAGCAGGAGCGGTCGCTGATGGCGCATGCACCATTGGAGTGGGGGAGAAGGTGAGTTCACCAGGCGACCTGGGGGTTTCATACAGTGGGGAGAGAATCAAGTGGCCCTGGAATCTTATAAAATCTAGGGCCGTTGGGCCTGGGGTTTGGTCCACTGTAACTGTGGTCTAGGGTCTAATTGTGTTCTGTAGGTATTGCTGTACCCTCTGCCCATTAAAGAGGTCATACACTTACTCAAGATGGACCAAAATGTCATGTAACAGAAGAAATATGAGCAATTACTATGGTGGCTTACCAGTTACAGAAGGGAGTTAGTTAACCCTAAGTTTCTGAGGTGTACATGGACCAAGGCAGACATATTGAACTAGTTTTAGTCTCTCTCTAAAGGATTTAACCCTTTGGTCCTGTGATGGCACAAAAAGACAGGATAGAATGAGAGGTTATCTATTGCTCTCTAATGCCTCTGGTCTGGATAAATAAAAATAATTCTTATAAATATTATCAGTTGAAGTATGTCGCTTACTTATAACTTCAATAAAAAGGTTGAAACTAAACTGAAATTCTAAACAGGTCCCAGCACCAGTCTCTGCAGTGAGGTGGGCCCACCACAGCAAATCATTCTCTAGGCCCACCTTTAAGGAATATAGAAATGATGCAATGCCAAGACTCTTAAAGCGGTCCTTCACTCTGAATAAGAGCCTATCTTATATGTTTCCCACACCCTGTACATACAGATTGCTCACATTAAAAATCATCCGTCCTGCATCTATTGCATGTTATGAGTCTTTAAACATCCAAGATGGCGGCTCATGGGACATCAGACAGCCTGCAAACAGGAAGTGCCTTCTGACTGTGCTGCTCTGCATTCTGGGATTGCTGACCTTTTCCTGACCCCAGCTCTGCTCTGTCTGAGCAAAGCACAGCTATAACCCACCCCCGTGTACTTTATCCCACTCTCCTCAGTAAATGTTATGCTTCTGAGTCAAGATGGCGGCGCCTGTATCCTAAAGTCCTGAACAGAGTTGCAGCCCAGTGGGGAAGAGAATAATAAGTAAGTGACTAAAAACTTAAAATATAATAATTTTAGATGCTGGGGAATCGTTTTTTAAGGGTTTGGGCTTTTCAATAAATCATGCTGAAGGTCCGGTTTAATCGTGTAGTTCAATGTATAATATTATTGCATAAAGTGTGATGTTTGTTAATTTAATGTAACTTACTGAATAAATTACCAGCTCTCTTGTTTTGGATCCCTTGTATTGCTCCCATGGTGGCCCTGGGTCATTGGCGACTGGAGGTTCCTCTACTTTGGTGAGCCAGGTAGATCCTGATCAGATGAGTTTTTTATTATAATGCTTTAATCGGGTTCAGTGGAAAAGAAATAGAGAAGTAGAAAAGAAGATAGTACAGGACTTTAATTGTGGGTCTGGGGGTAGGATCACTCTATCCTGTAGCTGTTATCTGTGAGTATTTGGGAAATGCTGCAATCTTCTGCTTCTTGAGTTTTTTTGGGGGGGGGAGGGGGGTGCTGTGCCCTACTAATTGTGCGCCTGGGGGAGGGGGGTGCTATGCCCTACTAATTGTGCGCCTGGGGGAGGGGGGTGCTGTGCCCTACTAATTGTGCGCCTGGGGGAGGGGGGTGCTGTGCCTTACTAATTGTGCGCCTGGGGGAGGGGGGTGCTGTGCCCTACTAATTGTGCGCCTGGGGGATCTTCTTGGACACTATCTTTAAATATTGCCCTCACAGAGGTGAGTAATGGGTATTTGCTGGTCGGATAGACGCCTGATGTTTTATGTCTTTATCTCTCCGTGATCGGCGTAGGGGAATGCTGGGTGTTGCAGTGCTTCTTTGTTATTTACACCTGTGTTTGGTTTCTTATGTCCATTTCTATGATGGTATGGAAACCTTTAGTAAAAGCAGATTTGCTTTGTCATGTTCTCCCTCATACTAAATTTATAAACCTGTCCTGCAACATGAATAACTTATTTATGCCAAATATCCACTTGGTAATGGAAAATAGTTGTTCCTATGAAAAGCGGAACGCAAGATGTGTCTCCAAAGCACACACTCACTATGACTAGGGTTGCCACCTGGCCGGTATTTTTTTTTTTTCTTTTTTTTTTACTTTACTGGTCACTGGCCTGGCTGGTTATTTTAATTATGGGTGACCGGGTGACAACCCTAACCTTGATATATTTATATTTTGGATTGCTTAATACTTCTATGTATAGCAGGGAAGTGTAATGCATAGATACGGCTTTGCAGTGATGCTGTATGGTTTATGTGACTGTTTATATGTCATGCATTTGGAAGTATCCACAGTGATGGGGAGTGCCGGTCTCTCCTGTGATGTCAATAGACTCAACCAACCTGTTAGATGTTCCGCCCAGCCCTTCCCCACAGCCCCCTTGTTATCATATAAAGGCTGAATTCCTAAGAGAGGCAAGCAGAACCTCTCCACACCTCTGAGTGGTATGTATACTTTTCTTCTTTTATGTGCTGATATGTAGACATGTTTTAAGCAGGTTTGTTGTCTTCAGCTTCTGTGTTCCTGTGAAGAAATGACTTTCTGTGCAATGGTATTTCCAGAATGTATACATAAATTAGGCATAATGCAGTGTTCCTTGCCGGTATTCACAACATAGGGGGTCGATTTCAAGCCAGGTGAGAATTCTCATTTCTTTATTAGTGCCATTCACTTTCATTGTCTGGGTTTAAATTTTTACCTGGCTCGGAATCAGCCCCAAGGCAGACAATGGAAGTTTTCTCTCCTAAAAAATTAGTGATTATTCTCTCCTGGCTCTGAATCAACCCCATAATCTATAATAAGTAGAGATATTTCAGGGGGATCATAAAAGAAGCCTGTAGTTGTAGCTCACATACACCCACATTGCTATGGCACACATATACCTTGTAATTTGTACAAAAACAATGATTTATTCGAAAGCTCACCTTTTCAGTTAGAGTTAGCCAATATATGGTATTAGTTTAACCTTGGATTTCCTGCTTGTATCAGCAGGGCCGGTGTCAGCACCCGGCAAGGCTGGGCAGCTGCTGGGGGTCCCCACTCTCTGGGGGGCCCACAGACAGGGCCGGCCTTTGGGGAGTGTGAAGGCGCTTGACCGGCGGTGGACCGGGGGGGCACCTACACAGCTGGTGCACAACTTCTCCTCGAATAGTGGGCTTCCACACAACGGGGCATCTCGTTTTAGATTCCAGGGGAGGAAGTTCTGGGTTTTGTTCTGCTTTTAAGTTGCCCACCCCAGCTGATTTCCTATTCCTGTAGCATTCCAATCTGTGATACCTTACTGTGCATGGCATACCCACTATGCAAGCAATCCCACTGAGACCATACCGCCCAAGGGCCCACATAAACCTGGAGCCGGCCCTGTGTTGACTTGTGTGTGAATTGCCACCTGTATCTAAGTGAGCTTTTTTTCACACAAAGTTCTAACTTTTCACCAAAAAATCACCTGTACCTGTGGTGGGGCTTGTTTATAGTTGAGGTACATAGGTAATGGTATTTGTTAAATGGGACATTGGAATGGGTGTTTCTGCATAGGCCATATGATGCCGCTGTTTCCAACCTTTTAAAGGTTTTGGGGGGTGGGGGGTAGATTGAACAAACTCCTTCCTTCTTCTTTTTTTTTTTTTTGCAATTCTGTATGTGTTAGTCATTGTCCCCTACAGACAATTGCTCCTAGTCTGGTTCTCCCGCCTGTGGGCTGAAAGTCCTTGTCCCCTGCAGAAGATCGCTTATAGGTCTGGTGCTCCAGACTGTGGAATGATCACGTCAGAGTATTTCACAAATAATGTAATAGCCTTTTGGCTGCTTAGTTATATTTAATTGATCCAAAATTATGTTCCATTTATTTATCCTTTGCCACCTGCCATGTCATGCAAATCCAAAGCTTGTCTACATTTACCCTA
Organism: Gastrophryne carolinensis; assembly: GCA_027917425.1. NCBI lineage: Eukaryota > Metazoa > Chordata > Amphibia > Anura > Microhylidae > Gastrophryne > Gastrophryne carolinensis. The sequence continues at coordinate 188,568,462 of CM051240.1, forward strand.
AACGTCAGAGATAAGCAAATGTAACCTGTACCGACCAGTTTCTATTTGCTTATTCTAACTGGCCAGCAAGTACAAGTGTATCTATAGCAAGTCAATATAAAGTAGATAAATACATGGCAACAGCTATGATACATAATACCAGTGAGTTGTGTAGGGACTTTTTGTATGAGAAAGCTGAGGGTGAGCAGATGTGGTTCACTTTAGGTTTGTCTGGCATATTTTTTTGTTTTATTAGATTTTACTAACAAATGTTTTAAAGAAATGATATTCTAAATGAATCCCCATGTGTCCATAATGACTTTTTAAAAAAGCTGACCCACATCTGTTAAATACAAAACCAACCACCATCTTGCTATGGCATTGAACAGCTAATTGTGTGCAGAAGAAATACAAATACCTAATTCTAGCCAGAATAAAAAGGAAGGTAAAGGATAGGTGGGGCCAGGACTGGCATTAGTATGGAAGGTGCCCTGTGTGAGACTATAGGATGGCACCCCACCCAGCACACTTCTGCCCTTCCTCACTACCTCACTATCCTACTTCCCTACATGGTTGCTGACAGCCACCGGGGTTCACCCGAAGCCACCTGTGCATAACCCAGCATCAAGCCCGATGCCAGGCAGAGGCACCCACTTATAGAAGAGTTCCCTGGCCATTGGCTGCCAGTTCACTGCTCCATGTGACAACCTACATGGGGTGGTGCAGATGGTGGGGAGGCACTGCAGAGGTGGGGGTGTTACTCCAGTATCAGGCATGATGCTAGGGGCGAGTGGACCAGCAATCATTGACTGTTGACTTGCTTTAAAGCGAACTGAAATCGGTATTTTCTTATTTTCTGGCCCTGAAGCCTGGAGCCCTCTGATTTGGAGCCCACCCAGGATGGTATAATTACCTCACAAGTGATACCATGATGCATGCACAATTTCAGATGTTCTCCACTGTCTATGCTGTGCTCTGTGGTCAACAAGAGTTCTAATCCCTGCACTGATATATACTGCATAGCAGGTGGGCGCAGCTGCTCGGCGCCCCCCGTGTGATGGCACACCATGCACACCCCAAAGGTCAGCCCTGAGAGGAGCAAAAATAACAATTGATAAAATAGAGAAACCCAAATTCTAAAGAAAAGAACAGAAGGAAATATTTGACAGAAGAAGAGGAATACTCCAGCACTGTATAGGACACCCTTTCATTACCCCAGCGCAGAACTGAAGACCTAGCCATTGCCCCAGCACTAAACCAGAGACTTCTCTATTAGCCCAGCATCCAACAAGGGATCCAACCTTTACCTCCAGCATAGAACACAGCACTATCTGGAGGCCTATCTATTACCCCAGCATTGAACAACGATTCTAACCTTTACCTCAATGTAGAACAGGGGGTCTATCCATTACCGTAGCACTGAAAAGGGCACCTATCCATTACTCCAGCATAGGACTAGGGATCCATCATTTACCCCAGCATAGCACGGGGGGGGGGGCTTATTCATTACCAAGGGATACATCTGTTACCCAAGCATAGCACAGGGGGATTATTCATTACCCCATCATAGAACACAGGATCCATCCTTTACCCAACACATCACATGGGGCCTATACATTACCCCAACACTAAACCAGCGATCTACATATTAACCGATTGTTGAACAATGGATCCATCCTTTACACTAGCACTGATCAGGTGACCAGGGGCACTGAACCGAATACCTATCTGTTACCCCAGCACTGAAACGGGCACCTATCCATTACTCCAGCATAGAACTAGGTATCCATCCTTTACCCCAGCATAGTACGGGGGGGGGGGGGCTTATTCATTACCCAAGCATAGAACAAGGGATTATTCAATACCCCATCATAGAACAAAGGATCCATTCTTTACCCCAACACAGCACAGGGGCCCTATGTATTACCCTAACACTAAACCAGAGACCTATGTATTAACCCATCGTTGAACAACAGATTCATCCTTTATGCCAGCACTGATCAGGGGCACTGAACCGAATGCCTATCCATTACCCCAGCACAGAACAAGGGATCCATCCTTTACCCCAGCATAGAACAAGGGATCCATCCTTTACCCCAGCATAGCACAATTACTCCAGCATAGAATAAGAGGCCAGGCCTATTCATAACTCCACAATAGGGCCAGGGGCTTATTTATAACTGCACAACAGGACAAAGGACCAGTGGCATAACTAAATGTGCCTGGGCCCTGGTGTGAAATTTAAAGGGGCCCTTTCATGGCTCATACAGTAAACTTTTTTGTTCTATCTTTGGATAGACATCTAAGGACTGAAACAGAGATATAGTCTGCATATTTTTTTTAAATGATGCCAAGCAAGCACAAATATCATTGGGGCCCCCCTGACCTTCTGGGTCCTGGTGCGATCGTACCCCCTCAAGTTGTGCCCCTGCAAAGAACATATCCATTATTGCAGAACAGGACAAGGAACCTTTCTATTAACCCAGAACAGAACTATGAACCTTTTAAGTAACTGACAATGGGACATCTATAAATATAAAGATACCTGCAATATCCATAACTTCACCACAAAAGATCTGACCTGAACAATCCATAATATATATATTACAATGTATTATCTCAGCAAATTTTGGGGGCCAATAGTGTGAAGTTTTCTAAAAGTTGCAGCAATGGAGCAGCTATATTTTTGTTGTGCTGTGGGCAAATGCTATTCCCTACAATTTCTTCGTGCTCTGTAGTGTATGGCTATTTTTGTCACGTTTGTATATTTGCCAGGAGCCACGATTTCACATTCAATGCCACAAGTTTGCTTTGTAATCTATTAGAAACAAAATCCTAAGGACAGATCTGTTTTAATATTAAGTGTTTTCTAGAAGAACTATGTCAGTAGTGGGTTCCAATTTTCTGTATTGATGTTTCCTATGATAAATATCTGTCTAGCTCCAAATCATGATGGGGGGGGGGGGGGGGGTGTTTGCTACAGTTGTGTACACCAGGACTCGGGTGGTTTCCATACTTCACATACACTTCGAGGGAGTGGTGCAGACTGAAGATAAACAGGTTTGGCAAGAGACTTACAATAATTAAAGAGCAAAGATTATCAGTGTTGAAGACGTTTTAGACTGACCATAGACTTAATACCCCAAAATGACTCAAATCACTTAAATTACAGTAAATCTATGGGTCTGTTCTTTTTTTTATTTTAATCTGCAAAGCTCTGCTGATTGGCTGCTAAAAGTTACATACTGCAGTTTCATAGTAACTTGGGTTAAAAACAGGTATCTACCATAATTAACCCCTACCCACCCATCTACATTTTGGTGCATAGGAGTGCCAAACAAAAACATTCAGACAATAGCAGCCAATTGATGATGATAATAATGATGATGCAATTATGAACACCATCAAATTAGATCCATAAAAGATCCCCAGAATAATGTTAAAAATTAGCTGTGGATGGCACTATAAGAACTTCATTTATTTTATTTTTTTTTTATTTTGTTATTGCTTTTTTCCCTATTATCTCACAGGATAAGGCTTTCAAATGTCTTATCCTTACAATAAAGAATCCTCAATGGCCTTATCATAGAATAAGTGAAACTGGTGACTTCTTTGTTCTTTGAATTCCTCTAAGAAAAAGGTTTTGGCTATTTATATATTTGTACATGTTTATTAGACCTTGTCTCCTGTGTCACCCCCCAGTTCCCTCTCAGCTTGTGCACAAGCAAGGCATTACATTCCCCCTGATCTCCATGGCCATGTCCACTGTATATCTTGGCAACAAAAGCTTATTTTTAAAAATGGAAAAAAAGTTTAGAACATTGCCAAAGGTAGCCCTACACAATGGACCAATGCTTGACATTTCCTTCTGAATGCCTTTTAGATTTTAGTGTTTCACTGAAGAGGTACGTCCTGAGTTGTGATAAATATCAAAGTATGATTTGGGTGTAAATTTTGTACACTAGGAATGAGGTTGGGAGGTTGCAGGTTTTGGGTGGTGGCTCTATGTTGCATAACAATTCATTACAATGGAGTGAAGAATTCTGCAGATCAACAAGTTTGGCAGACTTTACCCTTTAATTATTGTAAAACAAGTCAAACGAGACATGTGCATGACTAAAAAAAAATTTCTGCTTCAGTTACACTTTGCTATTTGCTGACACCCTTCATGTCTATTGCACACGGTAAACTACAAAATAGGTAGATTATTTTGTTTACTGCTATTTATAGCCCAGTGACAAGTAAAACATCATATTTTTTTTTTAACAGTGTAAGGAAGGTTAGGGACAATTAAAGCAATTTAAAAAATCCTTTATGTAAAAAGGGGTGTTGATCGTAGCACAGGAGGGGTCAATTGCCAATGCCCCAGAGTTTGCGGGGGAGGGGGCATTACCAAGCAGGATGCCTCCCTGCTGTGTGCTCAGTGTGATCAAAGCCAATTTTTAAACTAAAATGGGTTTGGATGGTAGTATATGACCCATCGGGACTGGTTTGAAACATGTTATCAGAGCAGTAAGGTGTGTAAGGTGTGTGTCACACATAATAACTTAATTATTTTACATTCTTTAATATCAACTAGTTTATAGGAGTGTCTGAATTGTAAATCCTGCTATGCATACAAATAATTTTAGACTATACTATATTACTTAGTTCTATAAAGTTTTATATGGGGTATAATATAAATATATATATATATAGTTATCTTATTTTTATATACTTTTTAACAAATTAGGCTATTAAATGCTTTTTTCTAATCAGTGTTTTCCATCATTTATCACAGACCAGTCAACTGAGAGCAAACGTGGGGCAGTTATTTAGTTATTTCTCAATTGTCAATACAAAAAAGACTGTGAAAGTGAGTTATTGTTTGTAATCATGGACATGCTTTTTGTTTCTCTTAGAGAAGTATTGTGACCTTTATCTACATCTCAGCAGACTCCTGAATATGTGGAACCCAAATCAAGGTAAGTGTCGGACCATCCTGTATTCCTTTGTAAATCCCCTCTGATCATGAAATCAAATGTATTTATGTAAATCCCCCCCCCCTGCATTGTATTTAAATGTGAGAAAAGGATGAATTCAGCTCCACCAACAGCAATGGGTGACAGGTAGCTTGTTCTAGACCAGGGTTTCCCAACCTATTTTCATGGCGTACCATTTTCCATGTTCTTAGTTGCAGCACAGAGTTCCCTGGGAGGGGTGCAGGTCAGCTTTAAATAGGATCCATACTGTATGTACTCCACCTGGCTCAGTGGCCTGAGTTCTTCTGTCAGCAACATCCCAAGATTCTTCATGCTTGCAGATTGATAACTTAGGCACTGAATGGATCTTACAGGACAGTATATGTTCGCTTTTAAACATACCTACATCCTTCCTGGAACTCCCCCTTCCTTTCCCATGCAGAGGCCTGCAGCTTTTCATGTCCCTTCTCTTGCATTAGCTCTTCAACCCTGGTCTGTGAATACCACCTGATGGTATGAGTACCACTGGTTGGGAAACTCTATTTTAGATCATTTGATATACAAGGATATGTTAGTAAGTTTTTTGAATTAAAAGCAGAAGCTGTTTAATGCATTTATTTTACTTTGCCCTCTCCAACTGCAAATGCCTGCCAGGGGAGAGTTTAGGTCCACTTTAAGTCTAAGGCATCATCTCTTTCGGGTTCATGGGTTGGGTTGATTTTAAAATCTTTGAATACATATCCTTATAAAGAGTCGCACATTTTTAAGGCTTTTGACCTGTATTTGGAAAGTAGATGTTCTAGTCGTTCTCATAGACACTCCTGTAGACCTGGAACAATCATTTTTGTTTTCATGTTTTAGGACAGCCTGGGTATGCTCCTCCAGGCTACCCTGCTCAGCAAGGACCTTACCCAGGCCAGATCCCTCCTGGCACTCAACCATATCCAGGATACCCCGGCCCTGCCCAACCTCCACCTGGTGGTTATCCTGGAGGTTATCCTGGAGGTTGTGTCCCTCCACAGCAACCCGGTCACCATGGCCACCATGGCCACCATGGCCATGGAGCTCCGGGATGTCCTCCTCAGTACCCTACTGGATATCCAGCTGGCTGTAATCCTCATGGAGGGCATCAAGGAAAGCACAAGAAGCATAAGCACCACGGACATGGGCACGGACATGGGCATGGACATGGAAAGGTATTTTTATTTGCCGGTTACCCAACATACACATGTCAGATATATACAAAATTTAATTTGAAGATTCTTTTCAGTGAATACAAAATCATCAGCTATACTCTGCTGTATCCAGTGGCTGTTGCTGTAGACACCGGAGAATGCACACCCCTGCAGTAGGGGCCCTGGACAGAAGTACAAAGCTTTCTAATAAAATTTGGTTCTGTCATTGTATGAGATATGACAATCTTTTAGTACTGGCATGATATCTATCCCAGAAATCACATTTTTCACACAGATATCGGTCACATATGATACAAAAAAGTATACAAAATGTATAAAAAAGTGTACCTGTGTGTAAATGACTTAAAAAGGGACTGGTGTGTGACCCCCCAGTCATCTGGGGGGGTTTATCTGGTGGGAAATGGCACATGTGTTGGCTCTCCTCAAATCTGCATTTTATGCCATGCCGATATAATGTGTATAGAGCACTGAATAAAATAAGAGTGGGCCAAAACCCGGGATTTTGACAAACCCTGGGATCTGGTCCTTGCCCCGCTGTGTGAAACCGCCCATGTCGTCCAACAAAACTTACCTTTCCCCAGTCCTACGGCGCATGTGCAGTCTCTTGTCCAATCAGTGTGCTCAACTATGCTTAAGTCAAATTGTCTTGGACTCTAATCAATCGTCTTGGAATCGTCTTAAGAAGCCAAGCGGAGATGAGCACAGTCGAGCATGCCGGGGGCCGCATCTCCGCTACCCTCTAACTGGGAGTGTGCCGGCGCCAGCCATTCAGAAATGCCTGATGGGGGATAGTGCCCTACAAAAGGTATAGCAGCAGGCGGTCCCTGCTTGCTCCTGCGCTGTTGAATTGGGGAGAAGGTGAGTTTACTGTAATCATAGACTGCAGGGTGGGTTTTGTTCCTCTTAAAAGCAGATGAAAACCCAAATGGGCCGGTAGCCTGCCTCTGCGTCATATAATAGCAGGATGCCCCCCCGTGTGAAACCCCCCCAGGTCACCGGTAAACTCGCCTTTACCGGCGGCTCCAGAGACGCTGTGATCGCCAGATCCCTGTAGCTGTGCACCCTCAGACAGATGGTCTGGGCACATCTGAGTAGAAAGCCTGGGATGCGGACAGCTGGCTGGCATGCATCCATATGGAAGCCAGCCAATCAGCGATCCCAAAACTGTTGCTAGGCATGGCTTTGGCCAATACCGAGCCAGCAGCATTCGTGTGGGGGGGGTCACAAAATGAGTTTCGATCCGCTTTAAGCTTCTGGGTCAATAAAATCTCCAGCTATTTCTTGGTGCTGGTCCACCCCCATCTGCACATTTGAGGTGGAAGCATCTCTCTAAATGGACATAATGGAGTTATTAAAGAATGGTTTAGTGCCTAGAGCAGATATAGTGCAGAAAAGTTTAGCCCAAGGTTCATAAGTAGGACCCTCCCTAACATACCGGTGGTACTGGGCACCCAGAGCATGATGGTGGCATTTCAAGCTTGATTTCCAGTTTAAGAGGTAATACCAAATGTTCTTTCTTTAACAGCATGGATCCAGCAGCAGCTCAGACTCAGACTGAATGACGCAGGGAAATCCGGACGCTTGATTGACCATACAGCAAGTCATCTAACCACTGGTCAAAAAAAAAAGAAGATGTTTGACTGTGTGCACATGTAAAGAAATGTTTTCAAATGGTTGTTAATTGTGTGTATATAGTTAAATAAAAAGATGTATGTGTGTCATTTTTGTGTTTTGGTCTTCACTATCTTTTGCAATAGAGGGCAACTGGTTAAACCGGTTTCACAATAGACATTGGGCCTCACTGTTACTGAATCACCAGATAGGAAGACAATGAAAGACAATGGCACTTTTTACTACAGTGTAAAAAGGAGTAAAAGGTTCTCTACTGATCTTAGGAGTAAAAAAGTACCATTGACATTGTTTTCTTAGCTGGTGATTCAGCAACAGTGAAATTCTCAGGCTTTTTTTGTCTTACTACCATTAAAATTTATTTCAACTATCAAGCCTATGTCTGTCTCGTATGGTCTAAGGATACCCCATGCCATTTAAAGGTATTCTGCCGCTTGTAGTTTCACAATGGTGACACATGCGGTGAGTATTCTACCTAAATTCCTCAATTCCTACGTGCAAATTATACTTCTGGCGCCATTTTTATGAGGTCACAGTGAAATGATTATTAAAAGCTGAGAATGTTGTCTGCAGCAATCGGTCAGGTTTTAGTCATATCTTTTCAGAGAAAATGAAACCATCTGATTGGCTGCTATAAGCAACACCTCCATCTTTTTTTTAATTCTTCCTTTAGAAATGTCAGGCATATACACCGTGAATGACCCCCAAAATTGGGTACCCCTGGGGCAAGCACAAATCACCAGAATATTGAAAATAAAAAAAAGAACTATGGGCAAAAATGACCATAGTCCCTCTATACTATACAGCAGTGGGGCAATGTGACCTGGGGTGCCCCAATGTGCAACGGCTGGTAAAACAAAAAAATGGCCGCCCAGAAACTCATCTCTTTTGGGTCCTCTTCTACAGCTGCCATGGAGCAGCCTATCAGCTTCCATCAGCAGGACTGGCCACCGCCTTTCAGCTTCAGTGGCATTTTTTATCATTTTTTTATATTTTTTTTGTGCCAAAACTACGTCCTCAAAGTGCAATAAGGATTTTTTAATAAACGTTTTCTTATGATTTATGCGTGTTTTATGAAAGCAGATCTCTCTTTTTGTAAAGCTTGGTGTACAATAGGTTGCAGGTAGTCAAAACTGCTTCCTTAAAACTCACATTTGTTAACATACTAGATCAGTGATGCATATTGAGGACATCCTTTTGGCACAACAAATACACTTTCAAAAATGCCAGTGAATTTTACCATTAAGTTGTAAGAAGACCATGATCATCTCTCAGACATACGGGTTTGGCCAGTCCTCACTCACTAAAATGAAAATAATTTACCTTTTTAGTCACTTAAATTCTATGCTTTCCCCCACTGGGCTGCAACTCTGTTGGCTTGGCTCAGAAGCATCACAGGAGAGAAGAGCGAGATGAAGTACGGGGGGGGGGGGTTATAGCTGTGCTTTGCACAGACAGAGCAGAGCTGGGGTCAGGAAAAGGACAGCAATCCCAGAATGCAGAGCGGCACAGTCACAAGACACTTCCTGTTTGCAGGCAGCCTGAGACTCCATGTGCTGTCATCTTAAATGTTTAAAGGCTCAGAAAATGCAGTAGGTACAGTTAGGATGATTTTTTTAATGTGGGCAATCTGTATCTATAGGGTGGAAGGAAACCTATAAGAAAGGCTCTTATTCAGGGTGAAGGTCCGGTTTAAGACAGCCATTATTAAACATCATTGGTGTAAGCACCTACTGTACAAACTGCTTTCATAGCAGGGGCAGCACAATTGACCAGTTAGGTGTATTTTACAAAGCTCTCTTCTCAACCATTGCGGCTTATCACTGTCGTCACATGACCTAAACACCACAAAAGATAGTGGCCGGCACCTGGTTGGTTGTGCAATATGTCAGGAGCTGTGTGGAAATTCCTGAAAAGATCTGTGAGTCAGTTGCCAGGAAAAACACCTGACATACTGTTATAGGTCTTGATTCAACAAACCTTGCTTAAAATGAAAACTCCCCTTTTCTGAGTTTTGTTGGTGTTCTGACTTATTGGTTTCCTTTTCTGGAATGTATATTGTGCAAGGATTGTACCCCACCAGATGCTGTTTCCAAGTTTCTTATATTCCTTTGGCTTTGGTTACTAAAGTGGGAGCGGTTTCCCTGTCCTTGAGTAAAAACTACTGACTACAAGTCCCAGAATGCTTCGACTGTAATAGGTGAACTCCCCATCAGCTTAGGAAAATCAAGCAGCAATAATTGGCTTTCCTAGTGAGAATGCTGCCAGTAACCCTTTAAATAGCGGAACGTAAGACTGTGATTCCCCTTTATCTGAATTAGAGCTGAAGGAGTTAAACTTGGCTTCTCTGTCTGAGTCAATCAGATGAACAAGCCAGTCAGGAAGTCTAATGTCCCTTAAACACGCCACTTTGGTGTATGTTGCTAAAAAAAGCACAATGTTGCCATGGAAAAGAATTTTCCTTTATAACACAGCGTTACAAGCAAATAAAAAAAATAACAAGCATTTTGGCACACAATAATGAAAACTTTTAAGAATGCCATTGAAAGTGAAATGACCCTTTATCCCTTTAAAAGGTAATTCCATTTTCGATGGCATTTTTAAAAGTTCCCATTATTGTGTGGCAAAATGATGTCTTCAATTTGCTAAGCTTATCTGTTTTTTTTTTATTTTCTTTTTGTTTGCAACTCTGTGTTATAAAATAAAACCGTTTTCCATTGCAACATATGTTTACCTGTGTACACCAAAGTGGTGATTTTGAGTATAGATCATAGACTTCCTCCCTCTAGCTTTCTAATCATCTGATTGGCTAAGCCATGGGTTACTGGTTTAACCAAAACTGAAGAAATTCATCAGAATGGAACGATCACAGTCTTGTGTTTTAGTAGCAAAGGTTCTCAGCTGGATAGGTCATTAGTCTGCTTAGACTTAGCCAAAGCTACTAAAAAGTTCACCTGTTACATTGGAAGAATTGTGGGACTTGTAGTTCATGTTTTTTACTCAAGGCCCTGAAAACCACTCCCATAATAGCAAAACAGAGTCCCGGAAATCTGAAAATCATGGAAACAGCATGCTGAAGGGCACAAGCCTCACACAAATGATTATTTTACATTCCAGAGGAAAACAATAAGGCAGAACACCAAAAACAGTTTTCCTTTAACTGCCAGACTGCGTAGAGGTGATGTCCCCCTCTATTGCCAGGCCTTTTTTTTCACCATTTTGTGCTATACATGTTTAACTGTGGTTTTTGCAGCAATTTCAAATGATTTCCAGAAAAATTATATATTGTTTTTTTTCAACAGAGTTTGGGCTTAAACATGAAATGTCCTGTTTGTCACTCGTAGTGCTTTAGTGCTCAATATTTTTAGATTAAATATGTGGTAAAAATAGAAACATGCTATGTTATTGAAGAAAAAAATAGAAAATGTATAATGTATATTACAACAAAATCATATTGTGTATAAAATCTCTATTCCTCCCAGTTATAATGGTACCACATATGTATCAATACACACCCTTTCCTGCCCAGGAGACACCGCAAGCTACTATTTACCTAAAGAGCTGTTTCAAACAAAATACAACTGCTATGCGCACCTTGCAATTTTTCAAGAAAAATAACCCTTTACATTTAAAATCCCCCCACAAACCTATATATTATATAAGTACACACATCAAGCATTCTAGGCATAACAGGCTTGTTGTCATAGGCACAGTTTTCTTGACGCAAACCCTGGAGGAATTCACTGGTTGCACAGGGTATCCCTAAAAATTTTGTAAAAAGCAGAATATTTTTTTTCTAAAATATCAATATGCAAACAAGAAAAAACAAGTTAAATCTGAAACCACAAGGTCCTCTGAACAAAACAATACCGAACATGCATAGCTACTTTTACCCCTTCTAACTGCCAACCTACTTGAGATTTTGTCACCCCCTGTTGGCAGGTCAACTGTACCTCCAGATACAGGGGACGGCAATGGGAACCATGTGTGCCCCATCCTATGCTAACCTGTATCTGGGGGACTGACAGAGGGGGTTGTGAAGTGGGGACGAGTTAACCTTTGAGTTAGCACGTGGCACAGATATATAGACGATATCTTTATTAGATGGACAGAACAGAATTGCTATTGAAGGAATTCATATCACAAATTAACAAAAATTATAGAAATCTAAAATTTACAGCGCACTATAGCCTGCCAAAAGTGTCTTTCTTGGATCTGTACGTAACCAAATCATCCAAAGGTACTATTTCTACTAATCTATATAGAAAAAGCACAGCAGGAAATACAATCTTAAGGGCATCAAGTTCACATCCTTGTCCACTTATTAAGAATATACCATTTGGGGAAATATTTGAGAGCAAAACGCAATTGTACATCCGAAACAGATTTTGAGAAGGCAGCAAATGATATAAGAACTAAATTGAGAGTCAGAGGTTACAATAATAAGATATTAAAACAAGCGTACTATAGAGCAAAAGCTAATAACCGCTCCCCCATTAGTGCTAACCTATTCAAATGCCAGTAATAGCATTAGAACCATACTAAACAAACATTGGCATATTCTCCTTGGTGACCAAGATTTAAAAAATACCCTTTTGTGGTGTATAGAAGAGCCAAAAATATAAGGGATAAACTAACTAAAAGTCATTATAGAATGGCGAGCTGTACACGATCAAGGTAGATCAAGGCAAAGCAATCAAAATACCAGGGCAAAAAGCTATCACCCTAAAACATTATGTGAATTGTAATACCCCACATGTTATATATCTTTTGACATGTCCATGTGGGAGGTTCTATGTGGGCAAAACAAACCGCAAGCTCAAACAATGGATATATGAACACCAATATGCCATTAAAACAGGCAATGAAAAAAACCCCATTGGCAGACATTTTTCAGTGACACACGACAAAGATCCAAGAGGACTTAAAGTCCAGGGCTTGGATAGACTGCATCCGACAAATTGGGGTGGGGGGGGTAACTTGAAATGTACATTACTTAAAATAGAGGCATGTTGGATATATGATTTAAAAGCAAATATCCTGGTCTAAATGATGCAATTAGTTTTGTCCCATTTCTAAACCAGTGAACTTATCAATTTCTGAAATATGGGGAGTCCTCTCTAAGCAATGCCACCTGTGTGAGTCAGAGGGAGCAGCCCCCATACTAGTGCCCATTGTTAAAAACTAAACTCTTTGAAGAATATATGTATATATATACCATTCTAGCATGTAAATGGTGATTTTGGATCCACATTAGGCCTGGAAGCAAAAGATTATTTTCATCGGTATGCATCCAAATTTAGATCCTCTTTCTGATAGATGGAGACAGATTGCCCTGGTGGAGAAGCTTAAGGGTTAAGTGCGGAGCTGCCCGTGTTAAGTATGGCCTGGTGATTGGCATAAAGATTGGGCTAATAGGAGGAAAGGTAGCCAAAGCCCCACCCTCTAATCAGAAGGGACATTGGTGCCTCTCCAGCACCACACCTGAAAGCGATGGCCAGGCAGCAATAAAAGGCGGGGGAGCACACCTACCCCAGGAAGGTACTGCACCTAAGGTGGATGCAGACACCAGGCATCTCAGACCAGCTTTTTTTTAAATAAAAAATGTAATATTTTTCAAGACAACCATATTGCGTCTGAAAGCTCCATTCCGACCAACTACAACGGAACCACATATGTATCCGTAGCCCCCTGTTCCTGCCCAGGAGACCCCCCCCCCAACTGCTTTATGACATTTTTAAATAAACTACAACTACTAACCCTTATGAACTAAAAAAACGGCCTGGGGTCCCCCCCATCCTAGTAAAATATGCCCTTCACCAGCTATGTGGGTTTGTACACCAGGGTGCAGGCCTGAATGGCCCTTAAAACTACAAGCCCATATAGTCCACAAGCTCTCCTGCCCACCTCCCCCTGGACTTTGGGGCAGGCAATGGGGCTGGGGGTTAAGGGCAAGTCACCCACTTGCTGAAGGTGACTTTCCACCCCTCAAAGGCTTGTACTGGTATAGGGGTCTCATGGCAAAATGTAATTTATTAATAGCATTTTTTTAAACTTACCTCTGGTCCAACCCCACACTGTCACTGACAGCCTGTAGTGATCCCCTCCACGGATTACTACCAGCATCTCATAGCCTGCCACCAGAAGTGGCTTTAATACCTGGAGGAGGGGATGATGTAATTCTACTTCTTTCCAATTCTGCATTATATTTGCTGCCTCCTACTGACCATTGTTAATATTGTATGATTTTGAAAACTGATTTTGCAGCTAAACTTGAGTGCATCTTTAATGTGTCTTGTGCTCTACTTGCTACCCCTCCTGTCTCTCTTAAATCACTTCCTTCTTCTTCAAGCCTCCATTTTGCTGCCTACATGAAGGTTGTGTGCAAGCCATAGGCAATTTCTTTCCACCTCTACTTCCCCCCATTCCAGAAGCTTCTAGCAATGACATGATCTACCTCTTTTTAGGAAGTAATAAACTGCTATATTCTTCACAGCTGCTGTGTTGCCAAGTATTCATCTGAATAAGGTCAGACATAGGGGACAATATCATGGGCTAGGGACAATATCATATCATTGTCTGTAACTGATTGCTAGCAGGGATCGAACTCTATACAGGTCCAGACAAGGATCTAACAGAAGGTCTCTATACAGCAAGTTGGGAAGAGAACATCGCTCATCTTAAACCGGACCTTCACCCTGAATAAGAGCCTATCTTGTATGTTCCCCCAACTTGTACATACAGATTGTCCACATTACAAATCATACTACCTGCACCTAGTGCATTTTCTGAGCCTTTAAAAATCCAAGATGGCGGCCCATGGAGTTTTATGCTGCCTGCAAACAGGAAGTATCCTCTGACTATGCCTCTCTGCATTCTGGGATTGCTGTCCTTTTCCTGACCCCAGCTCTGCTCTGTCTGTACAAAGCACAGCTATAACCCCGCCCCCCCATACTTTTGCCCTCTCTCCTCAATATGTGATGCCTCTGAGGCAAGATGGCGGCAACCGCATCCTAGAGTCCTGAACAGAGTTGAAGTCCAGTGAGGGAAAGAAAAATAAATGACTAAAAATGTAAAATATATTAATTTTAAATGGTGAGAGTTTTCTAAGGGTGTGCACAATGCTTTGTTTCATTCTTGTTTTTCTGTATGTTAGGGTTTACTATTTGGTTGGTTATGGCTCACGTATGCACAAGTACATGTGTAAATAGGATTTATCTATTTGATGTTGAAGGAGCACTATCATGAAATTGAAATTGTGTAATATTATAAATAATAATAAATAACACTCCAGCCAAGCTTGTGGTTTATTCTCTCCTGGTAGGAATAACATCCAGGGGTAACATGTTTAGTCTATCTATAAGTGACCCCTCCCCCCGCCATCCAGCATATTTATATAGATTTTTATCATTGGGCCACTTTTCGTGGTCAGTGGTGTGAAGACAATGGCTTTGGATGTATTAGTCATGATGTTAGAAGGTGGTCGAACAATGAGTTGTTAAAGTGGACCAACACCCACCCGTGATCGGCCCGGGAATCTATAAGATTCCCGGACCGATCACCTCCCTCCCCGCGGGACATCCGAGATCGGGATGTCCCGCGGGGTGAAACCCCCCCAAACTCCTTACCTTAGTTTCGGCGGCGGCTCCCTCGCGCCCCTCTAGTCGTGCGCGCGCCCGCACCGGCCGTCTGTGAATGGCCGGCGCGGGCACGCGCGCGTCAACAGGGACGCGCGGGAGGCGGCGGCGGAGGAGCCGCTTGTCCGCGGCTTGTCCGTCGCCGCTGACAGAGGTGAGTTCGGGGGGTTCGGGGGGGTTTCACACAGCGGGGCACCCCGATCGGGGGTGCCCCACCGAAGTGGACCAAGACCCAGGATAGTCAAAATCCTGGGTGTTGGTCCACTTTAAAGAGGGATGGCTTGCATCCTTCACAGAAAGGCACAGAAGAACTTGGAGTGGAACTCAGAGCATTTTTTGATTTAAACTAGAGGAAGGGGACAGAGATGTAACTTGTAAGGGTGATTTCTGTCCCCTACCATTTAGGATGAAGCACGACATTGAAGCAGTCAGTGGTAGGCTAGAGGTGGAAAAGATCAAGGACACAGTAAAATACAATACCAACAACATCCACATGATGTGTACCAATGCTCGCAGCTTGAGCAACAAGCTCTGTGAATTAATGGCTATCATATCCAGAGATGAATTGGATCTTGTTGCAATAACAGAGACTTGGTTCAAGGATCACAGTGACTGGGAGATAGCCATACCCTGTTACACATTGTACAGAAAAGACAGATTGGATAGAAAGGGCGGTGGAGTAGCCATTTATGTCAAGACTACACTTCAATCAACAATAATTCAGCATACACATAATGAACTAGAAACTCTCTGGGTTACCATGCAGACTAAGGAGGGAGCTGTGGTCAGAATTGGTGTGATATATAGGCCCCCTGGACAATCTGAGGATCTAGATAACCTGTTAATAGATGAAATCAGTGGAATGGCAGAGAAGGGGGACATTGTAATTACAGGTGACTTCAACATGCCTGATGTGGACTGGAATATCCCAAGTGCATCGACATGCAAGAGCAGGACTATATTAGAGGCACTTAATGGAGTGTCTCTAAAACAACTTGTGACATTGCCAACTAGAGGAGATAACATTCTGGACTTAGTTCTGACCTATGGGGATCTGGTGTCCGAGGTCAGGGTTGAAGAAAATCTGGGTTCCAGTGACCATCAATGCTTATGGTTCAGAATAAAAACAGACATTGTGCAATCACACACCAGAACCAAAGTGCTAGACTTTAGGAAGACAAACTTCAAGGAAATGGCGGAGTATGTAGAAAGAAAATTAGGTGAGTGGAACAGAGTAGCAGAAGTGAGTGCCCAGTGGTCACTATTAAAAATGGTCATCTTAAAGGCAACTAAGCAATATGTGAAACAAACCAGCAAGAATAAAAGGAAGAAGGAACCATTATGGTTTACTAGGGAAGTCAGCACTATCATAAAAGATAAGAAGTCTGCCTATAAGAAGTATAAAGTAAGTGGAAGTGTAGCTGACAGAGAGGTGTATAAAATTAAACAGAGGGAAGCAAAACTGATTATAAGGACTGCTAAAGGGCAAAAAGAGGAAGAAGTGGCCAAATCTATGAAGAGGGGAGATAAAACCTTTTTCCGATATATTGGTGACAGAAAGAAGAAAAACAATGCAGTCTCAAAAATTAGAAATAGGGAAAATAAATATATTGAAGGAGATAAGGCTGTGGCTGACCATCTGAATAGCTACTTTTGTTCGGTATTTTCAGATAGTAGCAGGCACAGCCATAGCACAGCATCCAGCTGGGAGGGCACAGCTCCGGAGTTTCTGGAGGCTGATGTCCTATCCGAGCTGGCACATCTAAAGGTAAGTAAGGCGATGGGTCCAGATGGAATCCCCCCCAGAGTTCTAAGGGAACTTAGGTTTGCGATTGCAGCCCCTCTGACTGATTTACTTAACCATTCCCTTTCAACTGGTGAGGTTCCAGATGATTGGAGAATGGCCAATGTCGTACCAATCCATAAAAAGGGGAGTAGAGAAGAAGCCAGTAATTACAGGCCAGTTAGTTTAACATCTATAGTGGTCAAATTAATGGAAACACTTTTAAAAAAACTGATAATTTCCCATCTAAAAATTAATGACCTATTGGACCCAAAACAGCACGGCTTTACTGAGGGCAGATCATGTCAGACCAATCTTATTGATTTCTTTGACAATGTCACTAAAGTGTTAGATGAAGGTGGTGCTGTGGATATCGCCTATCTGGATTTTTGCAAAGCCTTTGACACTGTACCACATAAGGAGCTCATAGAAAAGTTATTGAAGATAGGACTCAATCCCTGGATAGTTCAGTGGATTTCCAGAGGGATCGGTATCAGAGCGTTGTTGTAAATGGTGTGCAATCTGAACAAAGGTGAGTTACAAGTGGTGTGCCGCAAGGCTCTGTCCTGGGCCCATTCTTTTTAATATATTTGTAAGTGACATAGGAGAAGGCTTGGTAGGAAAAGTTTGTCTGTTTGCTGATGATACAAAGGTTAGTAATAGGGCGGATATTCCTGGAGGTGTCTGCAACATGGAAAATGATTTAGCTTTACTGGATAGATGGTCAAAACTGTGGAAACTAGAGTTTAATGTCTCTAAATGTAAAATCATGCACTTGGGTAGAAGGAATCCCTGCTCTGAGTACCGTATGGGCAGCGCTGTGTTAGCCAGGACCTCGGAGGAGAGAGATTTAGGGGTACTGATTACTGATAGCTGCAAGATGAGTGGACAGTGTAGCCAGGCAGTGGGAAAAGCAAGCAGGATGCTCGGCTGCATAGCTCGAGGCATCACCAGTAGGAAGAGGGAGGTTGTGATGCCGCTGTATAGAGCCCTGGTAAGGCCACAGCTAGAATACTATGTGCAGTTCTGGAGACCTTACCTGCAAAAAGACATTATTCAAATAGAACGTGTCCAAAGGCGGGCAACGGAAATGGTGAAAGGACTTAAACTTAAAACTTATCAGGAGAGACTTAAAGAACTTAATTTGTACAGTCTGGAGGAAAGAAGGGAGAGGGGGGACATGATTGAGACCTTTAAATATGTGAAAGGATTGAATAAGGTTCAGGAGGGAAGTGTTTTTAAGAAGAAGCTTAGGGGGCACAACCTGAAGCTAATCGGGGGGAAGATCAGGAGCAATGTTAGAAAATATTATTTTACAGAAAGAGTAGTAGATGCTTGGAACAAACTTCCAGCAGAGGTAGTTGAAAAATCAACAGTCACTGAATTTAAACATGCCTGGGATAAGCACACATCTATCCTAAGATAAAGAGAACATACAGTATACACATAAGGGCAGACTAGATGGACCGTATGCTCTCCTTCTGCCGTCAACCTTCTATGTTTCTATGTTTCTTTAAGTAGGTAGTTGCTCTCCTAACCGTGAAGCTGGAAATGGGCGGAGCTTAGCACAAGAACTTTTTCTAGCACTGTTCACGTGTAAATTGTAGAAAAAGTGTTGCTGCATGAAATTCTTGGCTTGAGGATTGCACCATATGTGGTATGTGATTTTATTCCATTTATTTACTACCTTCTCCCTACCAAAACAACAAAGGAGGACAGAAAACACACTAACAACTGGAGAATGGGTAATAAAGTCCCTCATTTGAAGATGGTGGTCATGTGTCCTGTCATCATGGACCTCATCAGGGTCCTCTCTCTCGCCATGTTGTCCTGGAAGATGATGTGGTAAATGTTGGCTAGAGCAGGCAAGTTTCATACTTGCTCCAGGGCTATACAGCTTTTTGTTTCATCTCTGCTGTTACAGCAGCACACAGGTTCCAACTTTCATGGCCTAATCCATCTGTGATTGGATGAATGAATGAATGATATCTTCAACATTAGCGTTATCTGGTGTTTGCTGAGAATAGGAGGGTGTGAGGCAACGTCATGAAACCCAACATTCCCTTTTATCACCTCCGTACCTGGCGGTCCCCTCCCTGCTGCCTTTCCTTATAAAGGCCACCTCATTCTTACCCGCCACAGCAAGTCCAGCTCTATCTAGGACAGGTATGTAGCTGCTTATCTTACTGTCGTGTTAATATTGTTTCAATCTGAAGGTTACAAAGAATACAGGTACCATTTTTTTCTGTTGTGAATATATTGTGCTCATTAGCAAGCCGCATAGAATCATAAGCCGGGGAGCTCCTTGAACGCCTGTGTATACTTAAAGTGGACCAAAAACCTGTGATTTACACTATGCCGGGCTTTGGTCTGTTCCCCTGGGGCACCCGAGTTAGGGTGCCCTGCTGTGTGAACCCCCCCCTCCGATCGCTGAGTCCACTTACCTCTCCTTGGGCCCACTCTGTGGCTAGAGCAGCCAGCTCAAATCCTAACCGCACTTGCAAGGGGTGCAGGCATCACTCGGCTCCCTTTGGCTGTGTGCAGCCCCCCACATGGCCATAAAATTGGGGCGGGTGGAGACGCACACAACCGAGGTAAGCAAGTGATGCTGGTGGCATTCGAGCATGTGCCTTGGGCTCAGGGGAAAGGTGAGTTTACTGCACGTCCTGGGGGGTTTCACACAGTGGGGCATCCCAGCTTGCTATGCCCCTGGGGAAGGGAGTAAGCCTGCCCTGGAGCCTCATAGACTCCATGGTGGGTTTTGGTCTTTTACAGTAGTTGTAAGATCTCTCGTACAGGCGGGGCAGTCCTCACTCCATTGTATAGCACATATAACCTTTCATTTTTTAATTTGCTATTTGAGCCAGTAGAACCAGCCACTGAACCAGTATGGTGTTGTGCTCTTCTTTATGTTCACGTCAATGTATCTTCTAATTAGACGTGTCCTTGCTAATGGGGAACTCACATGTATCCTACCCTATTAGTGGCCTCAGATTAAAGCTTGTGATATAAGGGCTGATTCACCACCATGTGCATATATATTCTTATTGTGCATGGGATGTGTCCAAGCAGTGATGCCTATGGATGGTATAGGCCCGATTCAGTTCCATGCAAATATATATTGTTCTGAAAATACCAGATCTGTGTGAATATATACATGCAGGGAAACCTATGGATACACATCTGCTTAGGAGAGGAAGCATGTATAGATGCACAAATACATGCAGAGATGTCTATGGATAGTATAGGCCCGATTCAACACCATGCCGAATATATATTCTTCTGAAAATGGCAGATCTGTGTGAATATATACTTGCAGGGATTCCTATGGATACACATCTGCTTAGGAGAGGAAGCATGTATCTAGCTGCACAAATACATACAGAGATGCCTATGATTGGTATAGGCCCAATTCAACACCATGCCGAATATATATTCTTTTGAAAATGGAAGATCTGTGTGAATATATACTTGCAGGGATTCCTATGGATACATATCTGCTTAGGTGAAAAAGCATGTATCTATCTGCACAAATACATGCAGAGATGCCTATAGATGCTCACATGTGCTAATAGATCTTGTAAGAAGAGCAAGCTTGTATCTTATTTGCAGAAATATGTGCAAACAGATCCATGCCTTCTCTTCTAAGCAAAGCTATCTATGCTAAAAAGTTATTTACTGCTTTTAATTCAACCTTTCAACCTTTTATGTTCTTATTTTTAGACATGCTTATTTTTTTCTAAAGTCGCTATCTTTACATTGTTATTTATGTTTTTGCTGTTTTTCAGTGGTCTGCTTTGTGTGCTACATTTATCAGTACTCACCCCTCTGTGTTCCTCCTGTATTCACCCAGGAGCCCCCCTAAACGTATCCAACATTCCCCGGCTAACCTATGCTCCTCACCACACTTTCCTGGCAATAGGGCTGATTCTGCACCAGGAGAAACGGTCAATTACTTTTTAAGTGAATTGCAGATTTCTCTTTTAAAAGGGAGTGCACTTTTCCTCCTGTGCTGAATCAACCCCCCCTATGTACAATATAAATAAAACTATATACACACACAAAAAATGGTGCTTGCAGATGTGATGTGTTTGATGTAAGTAATTCTACTCCCTAAGAGGGATGTATTGGCCAGGGCTTTGACCAAATGTATTTCACAAGTTCAGTGGGTTTTGGTCGCTTTAAGATGCACCAGTGCACCAGTGGACCAAGTTTTAAAGTGGCTACCTTGTATGGCGCTAAATAAACTGCAATAAAAACAGCAATAATATATATCTAATGAATTATTTTTATTTCTTTAACAGATTTTTTCGAACTTCACAGAATGTGGAACTCAAATCAAGGTTGGTAATCCAAAGAATCCATAGACCTTGCTAGGGCAGATGTGTGAACATCCATGTACCTCCTAGTCACCACAAGTACATAAAGTTATATATGAATACCATATTTTTCACCCTATAAGACGCACTCCCCAGTGTGTGTGTGTGTGTGTGTGTGTGTGTGTGTGTGTGTGTGTGTGTGTGTGTGTGTGTGTGTGGGGGGGGGGGGGGGATATCAGTGTGTCTTATCGTGTGATCCCCTGCCTCTGTAGTCCCGCTGCCTGCCTTCTCCTTCATCCGGTTCCGCCCCCTGGGTAGGAGCCTGGCATGTGACTCCTGAGTCACAGACCACGCCCACCCAGAAGCTGGAACCTGCTTGCTGTAAACTTGCGGCTGACTGCTGCTTCCATGGCCACATCTCCCAGCCGCCTGGTGGGAAGCAGCAGCGGGAAGCGACAGTCAGTGAGTTCAGAGCGTGCCGACTCTTGCCAGCATCACACCCACCCAGGGCCGGAAGCGGCTTGCTCTGAACTTGTGGCTGCTGACTGCCGCTTCCGTAATTTGGGACGCCAGCACTATGTCTGTAATTTGGGATGCCCCTCACTGCCTGTAATGTGGGGTCTGTAATGGTGTGATCGGGGGGAATTCTGCACACTGTCTATAATGGGGTGATTGGTATGGTATGGTATTTTAGCACATCATTTGGTTCAGAATATTTTTTGGTTGTTGGAAGAGATCTAATCTTTGTGACAAATTGTATTATTCTGTAACATGAACTATGGTTTGTTCCAGCGAACACAAGAGGCCCTTCATCTGTGCCTCCACCATATGGGATGATGCCATCAATAAATAATAGTAGACCCCCTGAACATCCTTCATACGGTGAATCAGAGTTCCAACAATATGGTCAACAAGAACCACCTTCATACAGTGAAGTATGTAGGTCCCCACATTATGGTCAACAGCAACCCTCACCTTATCAACCTCAAGGCCAGGGCTATGGTGCCCCAACATTTTCATACTCTGGAGACTATTCAACAAATGCACTGTCCTACCCTCCAGGACAAGGCTATGGTGCTTCAACAGCATCCTATTCAAGAAATACTCAGTCCTACCCTCCACCAAGTAACAGCCCCAATAAACAGCACAAATCTGGTCCACATCATGAAGCAGGGGCTCCTCCATACAATGAGCTGCAATATCAGCATCAAGGTCCAGGCTATGATGTCCCAATTGATTATCCAGCAAGTACTTATCAGTCTTACACCCAAAGCAGAAACCCCAATGTTCAGCCCCAGCCTCATCAGAATAATACATCTACTAAAAGCCATGAATCTCATAGGCACCCTGATCACCACAACACACATCGCAAACATCATACCCATCATGGACCTCTTGGAATTGTACATGGCCTTATGCATCATTTAAGGCACCATGAGTCAAAAGATGACTAAGTGACTTCTTGCGTATAAGAATGGCATATGTTATAAACTGCTTTGTGATGGTGGCTTTCTAGTTGGCACACACCAATTATATTTATTTTCCATAGAATTAAAACTAGTACCATAGAAAAAAAGCCTTTGTTGATCTCTTACACATGATTGATACCTGGCTGCAGCATTTTCTCCTGCACAGGAAGTGATATAGGTTCAGCTCATGTTATCAAACCCATCCAGGGTTGAAAGTTGCCTGTCACACAAAACAATATGCAACCAAGGGCAGACCCACGGCTCAGCCTGTCACACAAGATCTGGGAGACCTTTATATCAAACCAAGGGCAGACCCACAGCTCAGCCGGTCACACAAGATCTGGGAGACCTTTCTGTCCAAGGGCAGACCCACAGCTCAGCCTGTCACACAAGATCTGGGAGACCTTTATATCCAACCAAGGGCAGACCCACAGCTCAGCCTGTCACACAAGACCTGGGAGACCTTTATATCCAACCAAGGGCAGACCCACAGCTCAGCCTGTCACACAAGACTTGGGAGACCTTTATATCTAACCAAGGGCAGACCCACAGCTCAGCCTGTCACACAAGACTTGGGAGACCTTTATATCCAACCAAGGGCAGACCCACAGCTCAGCCTGTCACACAAGACTTGGGAGACCTTTATATCTAACCAAGGGCAGACCCACAGCTCAGCCTGTCACACAAGACCTGGGAGACCTTTATATCCAACCAAGGGCAGACCCACAGCTCAGCCTGTCACAAAATACAGGAGACTTTTAAAGCCAACCAAGGGTAGAACCACAGCTCAGCCAGTCACACAAGACCTTGGAGACCTTTATTATATCAAGCCAAGGGCAGACCCACAGCTCAGCCTGTTTCACAACATAGGAGACCTTTATGTCACAACCCAATCCAGACCCACAGTTCAGCCAGTCACACAAAACCTAGGAGATCTTTATCACCAATTAAGGGCAGACCCACAGTTTAGAAACAGAATCTTTTTTTAAGGCAGTGTTCCCCAACCCTCCGCTCGAGAGCCACCAACAGGTCAGGTTTGCAGATCTCCACAGGTGATGTAATAAGTATTCAAACAGCACTAAATGGCAGCTACGTGGAGATCCCAAAAACATGACCTGTTTGTTGCTCACGTGGAGAGGGTTGGGGAACACCACTTTAAAGCAACTAACGATGGAGTTTAGTAGCATCTATGCCTACAAATGTTTTTGTATGATTAGCCCAGTAAAGCAGATCCACAACAGGCTGTAAGGATCTAGATCTCTTATGATGATCCATATATAAACTGCTTTGTGATGGTGGCTTTCTAGTTGGCACACACCAATTATATTTATTTTCCATAGAATTAAAACTAGTACCATAGAAAAAAGCCTTTGTTGATCTCTTACACATGATTGATACCTGGCTGCAGCATTTTCTCCTGCACAGGAAGTGATATAGGTTCAGCTCATGTTATCAAACCCATCCAGGGTTGAAAGTTGCCTGTCACACAAAACAATATGCAACCAAGGGCAGACCCATGGCTCAGCCTGTCACACAAGATCTGGGAGACCTTTATATCAAACCAAGGGCAGACCCACAGCTCAGCCTGTCACACAAGATCTGGGGGACCTTTAAATCCAACCAAGGGCAGACCCACGGCTCAGCCTGTCACACAAGATCTGGGAGACCTTTATATCAAACCAAGGGCAGACCCACAGCTCAGCCTGTCACACAAGATCTGGGGGACCTTTAAATCCAACCAAGGGCAGACCCACAGCTCAGCCGGTCACACAAGATCTGGGAGACCTTTCTGTCCAAGGGCAGACCCACAGCTCAGCCTGTCACACAAGATCTGGGAGAACTTTATATCCAACCAAGGGCAGACCCACAGCTCAGCCTGTCACACAAGACCTGGGAGACCTTTATATCCAACCAAGGGCAGACCCACAGCTCAGCCTGTCACACAAGACTTGGGAGACCTTTATATCTAACCAAGGGCAGACCCACAGCTCAGCCTGTCACACAAGACTTGGGAGACATTTATATCCAACCAAGGGCAGACCCACAGCTCAGCCTGTCACACAAGACTTGGGAGACCTTTATATCTAACCAAGGGCAGACCCACAGCTCAGCCTGTCACACAAGACCTGGGAGACCTTTATATCCAACCAAGGGCAGACCCACAGCTCAGCCTGTCACAAAATACAGGAGACTTTTAAAGCCAACCAAGGGTAGAACCACAGCTCAGCCAGTCACACAAGACCTTGGAGACCTTTACTATATCAAGCCAAGGGCAGACCCACAGCTCAGCCTGTTTCACAACATAGGAGACCTTTACGTCACAACCCAATCCAGACCCACAGTTCAGCCAGTCACATAAAACCTAGGAGATCTTTATCACCAATTAAGGGCAGACCCACAGTTTAGAAACAGAATCTTTTTTTAAGGCAGTGTTCCCCAACCCTCCGCTCAAGAGCCACCAACAGGTCAGGTTTGCAGATCTCCACAGGTGATGTAATAAGTATTCAAACAGCACTAAATAGCAGCTACGTGGAGATCCCAAAAACATGACCCGTTTGTTGCTCACGTGGAGAGGGTTGGGGAACACCACTTTAAAGCAACTAACGATGGAGTTTAGTAGCATCTATGCCCAGAGCTGTAGCTAGCTTCTTTTGCGCCCGAGGCAAGCCCAGAAAATCGCGCCCCCCCCCCGCCTCTTTTTGTACCCTGCCCGTCCGGCAGGCGGACGGGCAGGGTACCTGATTCCTTCTGTCTGCACTGTCCCCACCGCCGCCGCACGCAGAGCAAACATCCGACTCTGTGCAGCTGGTGGCCGCCACTTGACACAGGCCACGCCCACCTGTTGCACAGAGCCAGGTGTGTTTGCTCGTGCCGGAGAAGAAGCAGCGATGGGGACATCGGGCAGGGATCAGTTACCCTGCCCACCAACCTGTGGCCCCTACATCTTCTGGCCTCCTGTGGCCTGGCCAGCAATGTGGGAGCGATGTATATGTGAGTGTACATTTTTCTCTTTTGCCTATCGGAGAGTGGGAATGCCACACTGCCTATGGGAAATGGGAATGCCACACTGCCTATGGGAAATGGGAATGCCACACTGCCTATGGGAAATGGGAATGCCACACTGCCTATGGGAAATGGGAATGCCACACTGCCTATGGGAAATGGGAATGCCACACTGCCTATGGGAAATGGGAATGCCACACTGCCTATGGGAATGCCACATTGCCTATGGGAAATGGGAATGCCACACTGCCTATGGGAAATGGGAATGCCACACTGCCTATGGGAAATGGGAATGCCACACTGCCTATGGGAAATGGGAATGCCACACTGCCTATGGGAAATGGGAATGCCACACTGCCTATGGGAAATGGGAATGCCACACTGCCTATGGGAAATGGGAATGCCACACTGCCTATGGGAAATGGGAATGCCACACTGCCTATGGGAAATGGGAATGCCACATTGCCTATGGGAAATGGGAATGCCACACTGCCTATGGGAAATGGGAATGCCACACTGCCTATGGGAAATGGGAATGCCACACTGCCTATGGGAAATGGGAATGCCACATTGCCTATGGGAATGCCACATTGCCTATGGGAAATGGGAATGCCACACTGCCTATGGGAAATGGGAATGCCACACTGCCTATGGGAAATGGGAATGCCACACTGCCTATGGGAATGCCACATTGCCTATGGGAAATGGGAATGCCACACTGCCTATGGGAAATGGGAATGCCACACTGCCTATGGGAAATGGGAATGCCACACTGCCTATGGGAAATGGGAATGCCACACTGCCTATGGGAAATGGGAATGCCACACTGCCTATGGGAAATGGGAATGCCACACTGCCTATGGGAAATGGGAATGCCACACTGCCTATGGGAATGCCACATTGCCTATGGGAAATGGGAATGCCACACTGCCTATGGGAAATGGGAATGCCACACTGCCTATGGTAAATGGGAATGCCACACTGCCTATGGGAAATGGGAATGCCACACTGCCTATGGGAAATGGGAATGCCACACTGCCTATGGGAAATGGGAATGCCACATTGCCTATGGGAAATGGGAATGCCACACTGCCTATGGGAAATGGGAATGCCACACTGCCTATGGGAAATGGGAATGCCACACTGCCTATGGGAAATGGGAATGCCACATTGCCTATGGGAATGCCACATTGCCTATGGGAAATGGGAATGCCACACTGCCTATGGGAAATGGGAATGCCACACTGCCTACATGGGGAATGGGAGGGAGCATGACACACTGCCTATGGGAATGGGAGGGAGCATGACACACTGCCTATGGGAATGGGAGGGAGCATGACACATTGCCTATGGGAATGGGAGGGAGCATGACACACTGCCTATGGGAAATGGGAATGCCTCACTGCCTACATGGGGAATGGGAGGGAGCATGACACACTGCCTATGGGAATGGGAGGGAGCATGACACACTGCCTATGGGAATGGGAGGGAGCATGACACATTGCCTATGGGAATGGGAGGGGGTGCCACACTACGTTGTCCACTGTTGCACTGGGCACCAATGATCCAAAGCAGCGGTAATCAAGTACTTTTAGTCGAGGTCCATTTACCGTGGTCTGTGCCAAGTTGAAGGTCCAGGGGGAGGATGTAGTTGAAATCTCTGAATAAGTTGAGAGCTCGGAATAAGTAAGATTGATGGGAGCAGTGCTGGGAAAAAGAGGAGTGGATGTGGGAAAAGCTGGGAATGAGGAATAAATGGGGGAAGAACTGGGAATAAGAGGGATGAATAGGGGCAGTGCTGAGAATAAGAGGGTTGAATGGGGGTAGTGCTGGGAATAAAAAGGATGAATGGGGGCAGTGCTGGGAATAAGAGAGATGAATGGGGGCAGTGCTGGGAATAAGAGGGATGAATGGGGCAGATCTGTGAATAAGAGGGATGGATGGAGCAGATCTGTGAATAAGAGGGATGAATGGGGGAAGATCTGTGAATAAGAGGGATGAATGGGGGCAGAGCTGGGAATAAGAGGGATGAATGGGGCAGATCTGTGAATAAGAGGGATGAATGGGGCAGTACTGGGAATAAGAGGGATGGATGGGGCAGATCTGTGAATAAGAGGGATGAATGGGGCAGTACTGGGAATAAGAGGGATGGATGGGGGCAGAGCTGGGAATAAAAGGGATGAATGGGGGCAGATCTGTAAATAAGAGGGATGAATGCGGCAGAGCTGGGAATAAGAGGGATGAATGGGGCAGATCTGGGAATAAGTGGGATGGATGGGGCAGAGCTGGGAATAAGAGGGATGAATGTGGCAGAGCTGGGAATAAGAGGGATGAATGGGGGCAGATCTGGGAACAAGAGGGATGGATGGGGCAGAGCTGGGAGTAAGAAAAATGGATGGGGTAAGAGCTGGGAGGAGATGAATGGATAGTGGCCGAGCTGAGAGAATGGGGGATGGGAGTGGCAGAGCTAGAAATAACAGGGGATGGGTAGGGGCAGGACTGGGTGGCATCAGACAGGGACAGCTATTCCTCTTCGGCGGAACATCACGATCCGGATGCCCTGTCATGTAAAACCTCTGGAATTGCCAGTAATTTTTACCTGACCGTCAGTCCCACAGCACATGCACTGACTCTGGGCCATTCAGTGTGGATGTATCTTTATTCATGTTTTAGCAAACGCAGCCAGCAGACATAAATGAAGATACAGCTGCACTAAGTGGTGGGGGGCCTGTGCATGTGCCATGGGACTGCTAGTAAATTGTGCAGAATCTGTGGGTTTCATACGACAGGGTAATCGATTGCCCAGCGAGGAGGAACAGCCAGCCCTGAAAATAAAGATGCTGCAGTGCAGGCTGGGACTTCTGGTCCCCCGGCTCTGAGAGATTAGGCTGCAGAGCAAGAGACAGAAAGTCAGAGAGAGAACAGGGACAAAAAAAAAAAGAGTGCATGGAAAAAAGAAAGTGTAAATAGAGACAGAAAGAGAGAGAAAGACATAGAGTGCAGCCAGATGGAGAAAAAAGACAGAACCAGAATCAGTGAGAGGAGAGAGAACAAGAGGAAAGTCCAGGGAGTTAGACAGACAGAGAGAGACACAGAGTGACTGCACAAGTGACTGCAGAAAGACAGGCAGAAAAAGAGACAGCAAGATGAAGTCCATGGAGTTAGACAGACAGAGAGAGACACACAGAGAGTGACTGCAGAAAGAAAGGCACGAAAAGAGACAGCAAGATGAAGTCCATGGAGTTAGACAGACAGAGAGAGACACAGAGAGTGGCTGCAGAAAGAAAGGCAGGAAAAGAGACAGCAAGATGAAGTCCATGGAGTTAGACAGACAGAGAGAGACACAGAGAGTGACTGCAGAAAGAAAGGCAGGAAAAGAGATGGCAAGATGAAGTCCATGGAGTTAGACAGACAGAGACACAGAGAGTGACTGCAGAAAGAAAGGCAGGAAAAGAGATGGCAAGATGAAGTCCATGGAGTTAGACAGACAGAGACACAGAGAGTGACTGCAGAAAGAAAGGCAGGAAAAGAGACAGCAAGATGAAGTCCATGGAGTTAGACAGACAGAGAGAGACACAGAGAGTGGCTGCAGAAAGAAAGGCAGGAAAAGAGACAGCAAGATGAAGTCCATGGAGTTAGACAGACAGAGACACAGAGAGTGACTGCAGAAAGAAAGGCAGGAAAAGAGACAGCAAGATGAAGTCCATGGAGTTAGACAGACAGAGAGAGACACAGAGCGTGACTGCAGAAAGGAAGGCAGGAAAAGAGATGGCAAGATGACAATAAGACAGACAAAAGTTACCTGAGAACTCGCAGGGTGTCACACAGCAGAGAGCTGCATCCTTGCTGGCACACAAAGGGTGTCAGCAGTCACTCCAGCGATCTCCTCACAGGTCGGGGTCATGGAGAGGGCGGCAGGAGAGCTCCGTGTGACAGTGGGGAAAGGACGGAGGGGGGGACCTGCACACTGAGGGGAAGACACATACAGCACCTGACACTGATTCTGACTGACACACATGTGCTGCTCTCTGTAAACTGTGTGACAGAGGACAGGAAGTGTCTCTCCCCCAACACCTCCCTGGCGCCCCCCTCCGCCTGTCACTGCTTATAGAAGGCTGAACAGAGCATCGGGCGGCTCGGCAGGGGCGGGGAGCGATTGTGTACTGGCCATCTCCACTGACCATCGATGATCTAAAAAAAAAAAAATATTAACACCACTGCAGCTACTGCGGTTAGCCCGTCCCTAGTCTCAAGCCCCGCTCTAGGTGTGCCTTACAGCAAATACGGCCCTGCTTGCGCCCCTCCTTAAATCCAGCCCTGGCTGCGCCCGAGGCCAGTGCCTCATTCGCCTCATGGCTGCTACGGCTCTGTCTATGCCTAAAAAATGTTTTTGTATGATTAGCCCAGTAAAGCAGATCCACAACAGGCTGTAAGGATCTAGATCTCTTATGATGATCTATAGCAAAAAATCTAAGACTTTAGGTCTCTCTTATCTCCCCCCCCCCCTCCACTGGGACATCTAGATCTACGATTTAGGATTTTTTCCGCTTCAGGTATTCAGTGTTAAAAAAAAATAAAGTCAATAAAGTGCACAGAGCTTCTATGGGCCTCCAGGTAGCCGTGTAGTTATTCTGTACTTATTCGCTTTCCCCATTGTGTAATGGTGCCACAATATCCAATTCAGTGACGTTTCCCACCACCAATACAATGCTCTTACCAGAACATCCCGGAATAATGTGCCAAATGATCAATAAGTTCCCCCACATTCAGGATCTTGAATTAGTGATCAGCAGTACTTCAGGCCTTGTACAGTTGTGTCTCTCATAAAGCACATGTAGAAAAGAGAAAAACACAACAAGACCATAGTGCAACAATGTTGGAAACAGGGAATATTTTATTGTGCCAGATTGCACTCACATTTAAAACATTAAAATTACGCTTTGAATCCAATGCAAAAAGTATCAACTCACGCTGCTCTGTTCCACCTTAAAAATACTTATGACGCAATATTCCTCCACTCCAGGTGAGGGAAGCGTCCTACCGCGGCGGAATCAATTCTTTATATACAGGTGGTGGTGGGTGGAGCTTCCCACGATGGACTCCCCTGTAACCAATCAGCGCGCTTCTATGGGTAGGGCAAAAGACAGCCTTCCACTCCCGCCAATCAAAGTCGTCCTACGTATATTCTACGTTCGCTTTACTAACAGAGGAAACGTTATTAACAAACGAATGGACAGCACGCGATCAATCTAAAAATAAAACAGCCTCCCAGCTCAGCACAGACTCTATTAACAATAGGGGGGGGGGGGCGTTGTTACACTGCACCATGTTTT
Organism: Gastrophryne carolinensis; assembly: GCA_027917425.1. Lineage (NCBI taxonomy): Eukaryota > Metazoa > Chordata > Amphibia > Anura > Microhylidae > Gastrophryne > Gastrophryne carolinensis. The sequence goes on from CM051240.1 coordinate 188,599,771, forward strand.
GATATATATATATATATATATATATATTATACTAAAAACAAAAAAAAAACTTTATTTATAAACGGCCGAACAAAACAGGCTCAGTATAGAGGGGAAGAAATTTTAACCCATACAAGAAAAGGAAATCAAAAGTTAAATTGCCACTTGTTTTATACTTTATACGCCAGGGGTTTAACCCTTGTGCAATCAGGCAATTTACCTATAAGGGGGAAACATAATTACGCTGCACCGTGTTTTGTGATATATATATATATATATATCATATTAAGACAAAAAACTTTATTTACAAACGGCTGAACCAAACAGACTCAGTATAGAGGGGAAGAAATGTTGACCCTCTTTTCTCTGCAGATTATACAAGGGGAGAAAAACAAAAATCAAATTCCCACTTGTTTTATACTTTGTACGCAAGGGGTTTAACCCTTGCGCAATCAGGCAGTTTATCTGTAAGATTACAATAAAGTGCCAGCGTGCTTAAATACAAAAGGTATTATTTACTCTCTAACCAATATTTATGTTACAAAATTGGAACCGAGAAGCAGTGAGTTGATATAACAATAAAATAATAATAAAACAAAAATATATAATAAGATAAAATGAAACACAGCATAAACACAACATGAAAAAATGGAGGATTGGTCCTCTGTAAGACAGGAAAATTGCCAAGCATGTATCAATGTACCTACTCAATCTACCTGGCTATCATGTTCCTGTACCACCATTTTGCTGCACCCAGGAGGTATATATCCCATAATCCTCTAGATCAGGGGTACTCAACTACTTTCAGTGGAGGTCCACTTACCAGGGTCTGCCGTGGGATGAAGGTCCGGGAGGGGGGGGGTGTAAGTAAGAGTGCCAGCCCGGACAGGACGAGCGCGCCCAGGCGCATCAAGCGCTGGAAGCGGCGGCTATATAGAACAAACCATGGCAGCGCACGCTTTTCATACACATATTGGCGGGGAATTACCTCAGGCTCGACCCAGGAGCTCCGGAACATGGCTCACACCAGGGCGCAAACCGAAACAGCCACCGAACGGCGCGCTCTCACCGTGCGCAATATCCAGCCAGCCCGACTATTGAGTCCAGGGCAGCCGCGGGAGGAGGAGACAGCGCGTCATCAAACGGCGCCGGAACAGGGGACCACAGGCGGGGGCCATCGCCACAGTCCGGCTTAGTGGAGGTGAACGCGAAAATGCCCTTATCGCTGCCTGTTTGGTGGGATGTGACGGTAGCGGGCGTGCTCGCTCACTGTTTGCCTGAATGTTACACTCCAGAAACGGCGCGCCTGAGCCGGCAGCTCGCCCTGTTACCTGACGCCTGGCACGTCCGCCCTCCAGGCTGGCTGTTCGGGAAACCTCAAAGCCTCCCACTGTGTGGGGAACTCGTGCTGGGGAGCTATGCTCTATGGCAGGGGTACTCAACTACACGCCCATGTGCCCGCCCCCAGCTCTGACAGCCCCGGCCGGCAATTGTCACCGGCACCGCTGGATCCCGGGCTGATGTGGCCTTGACACTACACCAGCCCTGGGCAGCGGTCCGGACAAATGGCATCTGCGGTCCGGATTCGGACTGCGGTCCGCCATTTGAGTACCCCTGCTCTAGATGCAGCCTCAAGGTCTCAATGGCTGAAATGATTCATTGCTGCAAGAGCAGCTGCTGACTGGGCAAAGTTAGTCCCAGCACTTAGCAATGCTGCTGAAGGGATAGCCCCAACCAGTGAGGCTACATCTAGCCTAGGCAAAGAGGAACTCAACTACAATACAAGAACTAGATTGTCTGACATTCAACAGGAAATTCAGCAAAACCGTGTATTCTAAGTATGTCACACACCCCACTTCAATCATTAATTATTACACTTGGGTAACTCCACCAGCAGGTGGCGACGTGCAGAGAAGTCATGAAAAACAAGCCCCTCCTGGTCTCTACATTCCTGGCACCTCTCACTCATTCCCAGTTTTTCTTCTCTGCAAGATGGCGACAAGACAGAAGAAAAAAGTCTCCTGCTTGCAGGTAGCCGGGGTAACACCCCGGGCCCCCCCCCCCCCCCCCATGGTCTATTTCTGCCCGGTTCTTTTGTTTTTAATCCCCTGATTGTTTGGTAGCCTCCCAGCTTAGGCTGTAGGCCGGGCAAGGGTAGATGGCACTCATGGTGCCCAGGAGATTAGCTCCTCCGCTCGACCCCATATTATGGGGCATAGCGGTGATCCGGTTGGTGATCCGGACGTGGGATGCCCCAGCCCTCATTTGTCCTTAGGACCACAACAAATAGTACAGTGGCTAGAAGAGTGAACTCTGAGTGATGACCAACAGTAGATCACTGGTTCAAGACCCTGTTCATGCCAGTCCTAACAGTTGTTAGTTTTATGTGTCTGGATGTGACTGGTTGTGGCGCTTGGCCTGTTTGTGTGTGTGTGGACGGGTGTCTGTGCTGTGTTGGGCCGTTTGGCATCCGTTTTTTTACTTGTGGATCCTCTCGCTTTATTTTTATTTTTTAGGCCTAGCTGGCATATTGTCCGGGCGGTCGGGCGAGGGCTTTGCCGGCCCGCCGCCTTGGTGTTCCACTTGGGGCGGGCGCCATGCTCCTCGGCGCTCGCAGGGTTCCCCTGTCAGCGGGGGGGACCGGTCCGTCGTTTTTTTTTTTTTTCTTCTGCGGGCGCATCTCTTGATGGCGCCCTGCTGGTCGGCTCGGCGACGGGGATGGGCGGGGCCGCGTCTTGTGCGGCCCGCGCCGTTACTGGCCAGTTGGGAAGGGGGTGGGGCCGCTGCGCTCCCGCATTTCTGTGGGCCCGCCCCACGTCTCCCCTTCGCTCCTTGGCAGTGCTGCTCGGGCCTGGTCGGGGCCTCCATCTAGCTGCGGGGCTACGGAGGCCTTTGTTATCTCTGCGGGGTCTTTGCTATGCAGGGCTTGAGGTCGGCTGTTGTTTAAGGTAGCCCTGCAGATTGATTATTATTATTATGCTTGGATTGCGCCCCCCCCGTGGGGGTGATGGCAGGGGTATTTAGCCAGTGTTCTGGCATGTGGGCTCTTTATTTATTGTACGGTATTTCCCCTGTGTGTGTTGTGCTGGAATGTTTGTTGTCCTTTTTGTTTTACAGATCTTGGGATCCCATCCTTCAGGGCTCTCCCGGTCTTATATACCTGGCTAGTTTGGGCTTTTTAGGTTATCACATTCCTTATTTGGTCCCGTGATCAGGACTTTTAAATTTATATCTGTATATTGAATTATAAAGGGGCATCCTGGGTCGCTTACGGCGTAAATCCCTGGGTTCAGTAAATAACCATAAATTCACCATAGGGAGGCTACCTCAGATATTGGGAATGGTCCTGCGGGGCAGTCCAAGATGTGCGGAGGGTGTGGGATTCCGCTCCCAGGGGATGATGTCATTATTTGCATTCCATGTGCTCGGCGGAACATTGAGCGCCAGTCCGGCACCCTGGTGCCCGGTACTTCGTCATCCGCGTCATCCCCCTCTCCTCCTCGCCTGTTCAGGACCCCGTGTGACGTGGTCACTGGGGGTGATCCGCAATCGGACGTATGTGCCCGATTGGCCGTCCTGAGTGGCACAGGACCAGTGTAAGTTGCCCACCATGCCACACGTTTAAGTCTTGAGAAGATGTTCTCCGCTGTGGTCGCTCAGAAGGCTTCGGCTAAACGGAAGCACCTGTCTCCGCCTACGCCGGACTCAGATGAGGAGGTTATTGAGGATCTGGATTGGCCAGATCGTCCTCTTGAAGAAGGTGAGCTGGTCAGCAGTTGCTGGGCGATGAAGGTGGCCCAACCGAGGGGTCCGTTCCTGATACGTCGTCCATTCTGGCCCAGATGTTTGAAGTTTTGGATTTGGTTCCTCCTGAAGCTGCTCCTCGACCTAAGGGTCAGCTTTTTGGAGTGTCCAAGCCGCGCTTGGAGTTTCCCAGTCAACAGCATTTCGAGGATGTTATCCTTAAGGAATGGGAGCAGCCTACGCGTCTCGTTGGGGTGTCTCCTAGCTGGGATAGGATGTATCCCTTTCCGGCGGACATGGTGAAGTGTTGGTCTGTCCCTCCCGAGGTTGATGCCCCGGTTTTGGGACTATCTAATACGGCGGTTGTACATTCTCCTGACACAACTTCTCTTAAGGACGGCGAGGATCGGCTGGCCCGCCATGGTCTTGTCTGTGCGGGTTCGGAATTGAGGCCTGTTTGTGCTTCGGCACTTTTATCATTGGCGGTTAGGTCTATTGTCAGGGATTTATGTGTGGATCTTGATCCTACTTGTATTGAGTTTCTTGCCCTTAAGCGTTGTGAATCCTTCGTTTCATTTATTCTTGCCGCTCAGGATGATTTCAGACTTCAGAATTACAGACTTTCCTGCCGAAAGCACCCAAAGTTATATATAGAAGGCCAAGAGATCTGAGGGATGCCCTGGTACATAGCCATTATGAGCAGAACCGGGGTAAGGACTGTTGCAAAATAAAAGGTACCTATCGATGTGGGGGGTGCTCCATGTGTAGGTACATGCTTGTAGGCCCTGAAATAACCATAGGGGGTCATAGAAAATACATGCCACAACACTACATAAACTGTAACACAGTTAATGTAGTTTATCTACTAACCTGTACCTGCGGCTGTCTGTATGTGGGCAAAACTAACCGCCCACTCAGAAAAAGAATTATGAGCATCAGTACATTATACGAACGGGCTCGCAAAAAACGCCAATAAGCCGTCATTTCTTAAGACATCATGATAAGGATCCGAATTCCCTTCAGGTACAAGGATTGGATCGACTACACTCAACAATCCGAGGGGGGAACATTGAAAAATTAACCCTCCAACTTGAGACAAGATGGATTTATAGATTAGGGGCCTTTAGATATCCAGGCCTCAATGAAACACTGAGTTTTGCCTCTTATCTGTAGGAAATAGGACAGAGAAAGTTAGGAGTGAAACAATGTACTAAGGGAGTAGGATAATGTATTTCTTAAAGCACGGATGGAGTCGGACGGCTCGATATGTTGGTGTCCTAATATCCTGTTGCCTATGTTTTATATATCCCATATAATTGTATAGAAGGTGAAGTGTCTCTAAGGATCTGCAGCTATTGATTATTGATGAGAATCTGTGATCCCAAGGGGAACCGGTAGATTGCCCCATATAAATATATGGCAGGGTCGGCTGCTAAATGCAGAGGACCCGTGCCCATAGATTTGCCCTTTGATTTGTGCCCTATATCATAATATCATGCAATTAATACCTGATAACAAAGGTTCACAAGAGTGCCCCACACTATGATTACCAATAGCAAACACTTAAGTGACACACATATCTGATTGCAGAAGTGACAGTCAAGAAACAGCTTTAAAAATATTGTTTGTCTAGTGCAGTTTCGGCTCCAAAAAACTGTATATAGCTGTAATCATCATTAACACTAATTTGTTTTCAGTATGCAGAATCAAGTTGTACTGCGCTTGAAAACGATCAAATTACTGATATAGTAGCTAGGGGCTACAAAAAAATGGTGGGCGCCGTGGTCTGGAGGCTTTTGCGCTTGCGGGGCCGGATGGTCCTAGGCAAGATGGCGAACCTCCAACAAAATGGCGCCGTAAGTAGAGACATGGAGCCGGACCAGCGCCGCGTCCCACAACTTCCGGCGGAAGCCGGTTGATGGGGAAATGCGCTTCACATGGTGTGGAGCGCATAAGAGAGCGGCGCTGGCGCGGGGAAAGGTAAGTACTTGCGGGCCTATATGATATACAGCGGGGACCATACAGCGGGGAGACCAGGAACATAACCTAACCTATGCACAGAGGGGATAGTCCCAGAAAAAGGATATTTACGGTATCCCAGCTCTGCCTTTCACCGCGACTGCACTGAAAGAACTAATTATTCAAGTACACAGGCAAGTACGCTTTAAATCATTATACTATGTCTGTGCATATTAATAGTAATCACTCCAAGGGCACATAGCTAATATTTACTCCCATTTTACACAGGGATTATTGTGAGGGTGATAATACATCCTTGCAAAGGAGCAATACAATCAGGTATATAGGTGCACCTTATATGAATGAATATATGACATGATAAATATTCAAATATTGATTGGAAAAAGTTCTGATAAATAGGAAGTGCATACTACCGGTTCGTCCTGAGGAGTATCCAGCTTGTACATGGTAGATTAACTATACATGAGACACCTATTGAATCAGGTATTATGAATTTTTATACATCATTATTTATGTGTAAGGAATGTATATAGTTGAAATATAGTAAATAATGTATTGATAACACAAGTAACTTGCATGCAGTGTATATATTAATTAATTAATTTATAGCTAATAATAGCACCAATAATATGACACATTTGTTTACCATGCATATTTTAGGGCATTGAGGAAGCCACACAAAGGCGAAACATGATACATGTCTGCCCTTTTTGAATAATGATGCATTGCTGTATGGTAATTCTCATGAATGTTCTTGAAGAAATGAAGTTCTAATTTTTTATTGTGTCAATGCATATATTTGTAAAGTCCTCTCAGTAGGCAATTGTTTTTAATGTATCCAATAAACTGAGATTAGATTTATGACAACTGTGAGGTGTGGTCATAGTTTGAGCCCTAAAATTCTTCTCAGGGTAACCTAGCCCTGAACAAAGTGTGTTCGCTCAGGATGATGCCATGTTAATGTGTGGCAGGGCTACGGCTCTGTTGGTAGCTATCCGCCGCTCAGTGTGGTTGAGGCAGTGGATTGCTGATTTTAATTCCAAGAGATCGCTCACGGCTCTTCCCTTTCTGGGTTTGAGACTTTTCAGGAGAGGAGCTTGATTCTGTTGCCAAGGGAGGTAAGTTTCCTCAGCGCAAGAAATTTCGTCGTTCCTTTCGGGGAGCCAGAGCCGGCAGGGGTGCGGGCTTCTCGGCTTCCAGGGGTGCCAGCTGGAACAGGGGTAAAAGGCCGTGGCCGTCCCGTTCACGTCTGGGGCGCCAAGCCCAAGCCAGCTGCCAAGCCCGCTCAGCAATGAGGGGGCGCCCTCACCCTTACGGGTGGGGGGACGGCTACGACTCTTCTCCCGGGTATGGGACCAGGAGGTCTCGGACAGATGGATCCGGGAGGTGGTGTCGGCCGGTTTCAAGCTGGAGTTCGAGTTCCGCCCTCCTCCAAGGTTTCTTCAGGTATCGTGTCCCTTAGATCCTTTGGTCGCGCAGGGGCTCCTGGCGGCGGTAAGGAATCTTCTGGAATTGGCAGTCATCTGCCCGGTCCCTCCTTCGGAGGTGGGGCGCGGGTATTATTCCAATCTCGTCACTGTACCCATAAAGGATGGGTCGTTCCGCCCCATCCTGGATTTGAATTTTGCTCAACCGGTTTATTCGTCCCCGGAGGTTTCGCATTGAAAATCTGCGGTCTGCGATCAGTTCTCTTCGGCAGGGGGACTTTATGACGTCCACAGACATCAAGGATGCATACCTTCACATTCCGATTTTTTTCCGGCTCACCAGAGGTTGCTTCGCTTTGTGGTGGAGGATCGGAGTTTTCAGTTTGTAGCTCTTCCATTCGGCCTCACCTCGGCTCCGAGAGTGTTCACCAAGGTGTTGGCGGGCGTGATGGCTCTGCTCTGAGCTCAGGGAATTCGCATTGTGCCTTATTTGGACGATCTTCTCATCATGGCTCCGTCATTCAGTAAAAGCGGAAGTGGACACCAGCACGGTGGTGTCTATGCTGGAGAGGTTCGGCTGGGTGATCAGCTACCCCAAGTCCTCTCTGGTTCCGGCCAGGGTGGTGACCTTTCTGGGGATGTCCTTGGACAGCACAGAGTTTTCTACCTCAGGCCAAGGTTCTTTTGATTCAGGAATTGGTTCAGCTTGTGGTGGATGGTCTTCTTTCCAATCCTCGCCCGTCCATCCGGCTAGGGATGAGATTGGTGGGGTTGATGGTAGCTTCTTTCAAGGCAGTTCCATTCGCGCAGTTTCACACGCGGGCGCTTCAGCTTCATCTGTTGGCGTCTTGGGACCGGCGACCGCGGTCGTTGGATCGGTCCTTCCGGATGTCCCCCCGGGTTCGGCGGTCTCTTTTGTGGTGGATGGTCTCGGACAATCTTCTGACGGGCAGGTCATTTCTTACCCCGCTTTGGGAAACTGGCACCACGGACGCCAGTTTGTCAGGATGGGGAGGTTTCTGGAAGGATCTTTGGTTCCGGGGGCGGTGGGGTCCTCAGGAAGCCCACTTGCCCATCAATGTTCTGAAGTTGAGAGCCATCAGGTTGGTTCTGTCTCACTTGACGCAGCGTTTACAGGGCCTGCCGGTTCAGGTTCGTTCGGATATTCGGACGGCGGTTGCTTACATCACTCACCAAGGAGGGACTCGCAGTCTGGGTGCCCTCAGGGAGGTGTCTCTGATCCTGGTTTGGGCAGAGTCTCATATCCCTTGCATCTCGGCAGTGTACATTCCAGGAGTGGAAAACACGGAGGCGGACTTTCTGAGCCGGTGTTCTTTCCGCCGGGGGGAATGGTCTCTCCCCCCTAGGTGTTTCGGTCGCTTTGTCTCCGGTGGGGGACGCCGGAGGTGGATCTGTTGGCCTCTCGTCACAATCACAAGCTTCCGACATTCGTGTCGCTTTCTCAGGATCCTCTGGCTCTGGCGGCGGATGCCATGGCTCTGAGCTGGGGGGACCTGGGGTTTCTTTTTCTGTTTCCTCCGATTCCCATGCTAGGCAGGGTGTTGCGAAAGTTGGTTCTGGAGGGGGTTCCCGCCATTCTCGTGGCTCCAAGGTGGCCAAGGCGGGTGTGGTTCGCAGACATCGTTCGTCTGGCAGTGGATCAGTTCGATCTGCCTCTTCGGCCGGATCTTCTCACTCAGGGTCAACTATGTTACCCCAATTTACCAACGCTGGCTTTGACGGCTTGGCTGCTGAAACCTCCATCTTAAAGGAGGAAGGTCTTTCGGATTCGGTCATTCAGACTCTTATTAGTGCCAGGAAGAGGTCCTCTTCTACCATCTATTATAGGGCTTGGAGGTCTTATATTGATTGGTGTGAGGCTAGATTTTTGCCCTGTCAGGTCTTTTCTGTTTCTAGGATTTTGGAATTTCTTCAATCTGGGCTGGACTCTTGTCTTCAGCTGAGTACTTTGAAGGGGCAGGTTTCTGCCTTGTCTATCTTTTTTCAAAAGGTCATTTGCACTCCATCCTTTGGTCAAGACTTTTTTTCCAGGGGGTTTCGCATCTGCGGCCCCCTAGGAAGCCTTTGCTCTCTGTTTGGGATTTGAATTTGGTTCTCTCTGCTCTTCCGGCTTCTCCTTGAGCCTTTGCAGGTTATTGTTCTTCCTACTCTGACTCAGAAGGTTGCCTTTGTTGGTGGCCATCACTTCTTTTCTGCTTGTCTCGAAGTTGGCAGCCTTGTTGGTTCAGGCTCTTCACTTTGAGAGACAAAGTGGGACTTCCTTCTAAGGTGGTCTCTGTTTTTCATTTTAACCAGGACATTGTTCTTCCTTCCTTGTGTCCTAAGCCTAGGAATGACAAGGAGAGGATGTTTGGATGTGGTACGCTGGGTGAAGTACTGTTTGTTTACTTCTTTTTTTCGTAAGACTGATGTCTTTTTCTTGGTGCCCTGTTGGGCCTAGTAAGGGTTTGGCTCCCGCTAAGTCTTCCATTAGCAAATGGAAGGTTTCCCCTTTTTTCGTATCACTGCTCATTCTACTTGTGTGGTTGGAGTGCCTTGAGTTTTTCAGCACCAGGCCTATGTTGAACAAGTTTGTAAGGCTGCTACCTGGTCTTCTGTTCACACTTTTTTCTAAGTTTTTACTAGGTGATGTGCGGGCTTCAGCGGATGCTGTGTCTGGCCGCGAGGCTCTGCAGGCTGCAGTGGTTTGAGTTTTGCATTATGGCCTTGTTGGATACCCGCCCTTTTCTGGACACTGCTGTTGGATGTCCCAAGTGTAATAATTAATGATTGAAGTGGGGTGTGTGACATACTTAGAATAATACCATTTTGTGAATACTCACCTGTAAAATGGGTATTGTAAGTATGTCACACACCCCACTTCACCCGCCCTTTTGGTATCCCGGATTCTTTATAGGGTGAAGTTTTCGTTTACAGTTTGAGGGTTTTTTCCTGGTACCTTGTCTTTACTGCTGTTTGAATACTGGGGAATGAGTGAGAGGTGCCAGGAATGTATAGACCAGGAGGGGCTTGTTTTTCATGACTTCTCTGCACGTCACCACCTGCTGGTGGAGTTACCCAAGTGTAATAATTGATGATTGAAGTGAGGTTTGTGACATACTTACAATACCCATTTTACAGGTGAGTATTCACAAAATGGTATTTTTCACAGAACAGGCAATATGTCCAAAGTCATCTGCAAGCAGACAATCTTCTGTACCAGAGAAAAATACCATTTTGTGAGTACTCACCTGAAAAATGGGTATTGTTGGTGTGCCACACACCCCGCTTCACCTTTAGATATTCATCCATTATTGGGTCAATCCACCGCAGGTGACGTAGTGCATAGAGGAAGTCTTGTAACGAGCCCCCTTCCGGCCTATATATACCTGGTACCTCCCTTCAATCACCAGTATATTTAAAAAGCAGTAATACAAGGTACCAGTATTCCACCAGTAACCTCAACATCAAATTTGATATGAACAAAAAAAGCTTCACCATATAAAGGCTTCGGTAATACCGAAAAGGGTGGGCGTGAAGCGGGGTGTGTGGCACACCAACAATACCCATTTTTCAGGTGAGTACTCACAAAATGGTATTATTCTTGGTGTGCCACACACCCCGCTTCACCTTTAGATATTCATCCATTATTGGGACATCCAAAAGCAGTATCCACAAGGGCTGGGCAACTCAAGGCCAGGTGAAGCATAACTTAAATGACTGCAGTCTGCAGAACTTTGCGGCCAAAAACAGCATCCGCTGAGGCCCGCACATCAACTTTGTAAAACTTAGAAAAAGTGTGAACAGAAGACCAAGTGGCGGCCTTACAAACCTGTTCAACAGAAGCTTGGTGCTGAAATGCCCAAGACGCCCCAATGGCGCGAGTAGAATGAGCAGTGGTACGAAAAGGGGGAACTTCCCCTTAGCAGAATAGGCCGCAGTAACGGCCTGACGTATCCACTTGCTAATGGCAGATTTGGCTGGTGCCAAACCCTTCTTAGGCCCATGGGGCACAACAAAAAAGGAATCCATCCTACGAAAAGGAGACGTGATAATCAAGTAGTACTTAACACAGCGTACTACATCCAAACAATGCAACACCCTCTCTTTGTCATTCTTAGGATTAGGACATAAGGAGGGAAGAACAATGTCTTGGTTCAAATGAAAAGCAGAAACAACCTTAGGAAGAAAGTCTGGTTTGAACCGAAAGACCACTTTATCCTGATGCCTCTCAAAGTAAGGCGCCTGGATAGTTAAGGCCGCCAACTCTGAGACACGCCGGACCGAAGTGATAGCTATCAAGAAGACAATCTTCTGAGTCAGGGTAGACAAAGCAATATCTTGCAAAGGCTCAAAAGGAGGAGCCTGAAGAGTAGAAAGAACCAAATTCAAATCCCAAACAGGGAGTAGTGATTTCCTGGGAGGCCACACATGCGTAACCCCCTGGAAAAATGTTTTAACCAAAGGTTTAAGCGCAACACGCTTCTGAAAAAAGATAGATAAGGCAGAAACTTGCCCTTTCAATGTACTAAGCTGAAGACCAGAGTCCAGCCCTGATTGTAAAAACTCCAGAATCCTGGAGACCGAAAAGACCCTACAAGGAAAAGATCTTATCTCGCACCAGGCGATATAGGCTTTCCAAGTCCTATAGTAAGTGATAGAAGAAGACCTCTTCCGAGCACTGATCAGAGTCTTAATGACCGAATCAGAAAGACCCTCCTCCTTCAGGATGGAGGTCTCAGCAGCCAGGCCGTCAAACCTAGCGCTGGTAAATTGGGGTAACACAAACGACCCTGAGTGAGCAGATCGGACCGAAGAGGCAGAATGACTTGGTCCACCGCCAGCCGAACGATGTCTGTGAACCACACTCGCCTTGGCCACCTTGGGGCCACGAGAACGGCGGACACCCTTTCCAGGGCCAACTTCCGAAGCACCATGCCTAGCATGGGTATCGGAGGAAACAGGTATAAAAACCCCAGATCCCCCCAACTCAGGGACATGGCATCTACTGCCAGCGCCAGAGGATCCTGGGAGAGCGACACGAAATTCGGGAGCCTGCGATTGTGATGGGAGGCAAACAGGTCCACCTCCGGTGTCCCCTATCGGAGACATAGTGAGCGAAACACCCGAGGATGAAGAGCCCATTCTCCCAGACGGGGAGAGCCCCTGCTCAACCGGTCCGCTTCCTGGTTCTCCACTCCTGGAATGTATACCGCCGAGAGACAAGGAACATGGGCTTCTGCCCAGGTCAGGATCAGGGACACCTCCCTGAGAGCACTCAGGCTGCGAGTCCCTGATGTAAGCAACCGCTGTTCGATTGTCTGAACGCACCTGGACCGGAAGGCCCAGGACGTGCTGAGTCAGGAGAGCAAGCACCTGACGGATGGCTCTCAGTTCCAGAATATTGATGGGTAAATGGGCCTCCTGAGGTCCCCATTGCCCCTGGAACTGCAGCTCCTTCCAGAATCCGCCCCATCCCGTCAGACTGGCGTCCGTGGTGACAATCTCCCAAAGAGGGGTCAGGAAAGACCTGCCCTTCACGAGATTGGTCGAGACCAACCACCACTGGAGGGACTGCCGGACCCGGGAGGACAACTGGAAGGGCTGATCCAGCGACCGCAGCCGTCGGTCCCAAGACGCCAACAGATAAAGCTGAAGCGTCCTCGTGTGGAATTGAGCAAAAGGAACTGCCTCGAAAGAGGCAACCATCAACCCTACCAGCCTCATCCCCAGACGGATGGACGGCCGAGGATTGGAGAGTAGGACCCAAGCCAACTCCTGAATCAGATGAATTTTGGACTGAGGAAGAAACACACTGTGCTGATGAGAGTCCAACTGCATCCCCAGGAAGGACACTACCCTGGCCAGAGCGAGGGAGGACTTGGGGAAGTTGATCACCCAACCAAAGCTTTCCAGCGTGGAGACCACCATGCTGGTGTCTGTCTCTGACTGATTGAGCGACGGAGCCATGATGAGAAGGTCGTCCAAATAAGGTACGACACGAATGCCCCGAGATCTGAAAATGGCTATGACCCCTGCCAACACCTTGGTGAACACTCTTGGAGCCGAGGTAAGGCCAAACGGAAGTGCCACGAATTGATAATGCTGATCCTTCATCACGAATCGAAGAAAACGTTGATGAGCGTGGCAGATGGGAACATGAAGGTAAGCATCCTTGATGTCTATGGACGTCATGAAGTCCCCTTGCCGAAGAGAGCCGACGGCCGTGCGCAAGGTTTCCATGCGGAACTTCCGAAACAGGATGAACCTGTTGAGCAACTTCAGGTCCAAGACGGGACGAACTGACCCATCTTTCTTGGGTACTGCGAACAGATTGGAGTAGAAACCGAGGCCCATCTCTGAGCGCGGTACCGGCCGGATGACCGCCATCTCTAGTAAATTCTTTACCGACGCCAGGAGCCCCTGTGCGGCGACAGGATCGATGGGCACCCGAGACCGAAAGAACCGTGAAGGAGGGCGAGACTCGAATTCCAGCCTGTAACCGGACGACACTACCTCCTGAATCCAACTGTCCGTAACTTCCCGGTTCCAAACTTGGGAGAAGTGTCGTAATCGTCCCCCCACCCGCACGGGTGAGGGCAGCCCCTCATTGCTGAGCGGGCTTACCAGCAGGTTTGGGCTTGGAGCCCCAGGACTGGGCGGGACGGCCACGGCCCCTGCCCCGAGTCCAACCTGTACGACTGGAAGAGGGAAGGGAAGCCCCCCTGCCCGCTCTATATCCTCGAAAGGAAGACCTACTAGAACCTGCCCCCCTAAAGGGGCGTCGAGGCCTTCTGCGCTGTGGCATCATACCACCTTTCGCGACAGAGTCAATTTTCTCCCCAAACAGACGTAGCCCCAAAAAGGGGAGAGCCGTGAGCCCCTTTTTAGAAGCTGAATCCGCCGACCACTGTCGCAGCCATACAGACCGACGAATGGCCACCAGCATTGCCGCTGTCTTGCTACTCATAGCCAGCGCATCGTCCTGAGTGGATAGAACGTAAAACACAAAAGATTCGCACTGCTTAAGCGCAGCGAACTCATTACAAGCGGGATTGAGATCCTCACATAGCCCCTGGATTACAGATCTTACTGCTAATAGAAGAAGGGCCGAAGCGCACACAGGGCGCATCGTTGACCCAGCATAAATAAAGCCATGGCGAGCATACTGGTCAATCCTACGATCCTCCCCATCTTTAGGGACAGAGGTCTCAGCAGACTGTACCATAGCAGAGCTAGATAGCCCTAGTACAGGGGTATCGACTTCAGGAGGACTGGACCAAAGCTTCACCAATTCTGGCGGAAAGGGATAACGCCTTTCCCACCTGGGAGGGATCCCAGATAACCGCATGGGATGCTCCCATTCCTTAAGGACCACCCTCTCAAAGTGGTGCTGTCTAGGAAAAACCAAACGCGGCTGAGGCTCTTTAAACAACTGGCCCCTTGGCAGGGTGACAGCCTCAGGCGGATCTAAATTCAAAATTTCAAACACTTGGGCCAAAATGGAGGGGGTGTCAAGGGTAACCCCCGCCGACCAATCGCCAGTCGCATCAGCCTCAAGCTGATCTGCCGGCTCATCTGACTCCAAGAGGAATTCTTCCTCATCCGGGGAGCCATCAGACCATTCCACAGGCTCACATAATTCGTCCTGTGGAGCCGAAGATACTGGAGTCAGGCGCTTCCGTTTCGCAGGGGCTTTCAACCCTGCCTTAACAAGCAATACTTTCCGAAGGCTGGCCAACTTTGCCGCCACCTCGGATTGCGAATCCCCACTTTTGACAGTGTCATGCGGGGTCCGGAACAGGGAGGGAGAGGCAGGAGATGATGGAAGTTGCGACGGACCAGCAGCCGGATCAACAGACTGACGCGCAATGCTCTGCTTTGCACAAGGAATGCAAATAAAGACATCAGCGGGGAGCGCAGCCCCACATTTTACACACCCCCTGGAGTCGTTACCGGTAGTTAAGGAAGCCTCCATATTGGTGATTTATGGTATCGCAAATACTGGGATTTTTAAGGCATAAGCCAACCCGGGATGCCCCCTTATCAAAAAATGTCCTGGAAGGGAGGGTTTTTTTTTTTTTAGGAAAAAAGGTCCCCCTTAGTAAATATATATATATATATATAAGAATATATATATTAAATGTGTAAACTTTATATAAAAAAAATCCCCCTTTTTCTTTACTAAAAAAGAAAGACTAGCCAGGCAAAATAGAGCCGGAGGCCCGCTATAACCAGGGATCCCAGGATCTGAAAGGAAAGAAACCATCAGATCCCTATATAAGTGTAACACATGCAGCCTGTCTTAAGCATCACATATAAATGATAAGAGTGCCACTTAAAATGCTTTTCCCAACTATCCCCCTTTTTCCTCCATAGACCAAAAGAAAAACTCAATCTCGGCCCTGCCAAAGCAGGGCCGCTTACCCGACAGGCCGACGCAGGACCGGAGGGCACCGAGCAGCAGCAAGATTCAAGTGTGCTGCAGCGCGCGCCCCCCCACGTGACTTCTGTTATAACAGACAGGGAGGAAGTGAGGCCGGGGCCGCCGAGCGGCGCAGACGCTCCCGCCCCCTCACGTCACCGGGAGCCGCCCCCTACAAGACGGTCACCGATTCATTGAGCGATTGCCGCCAGCTGCGCTGGATTCACGCAGAGCCAGGCGGCGGAGGAGGGAGGAGAGCATAAGCGCAGCCACCAGGCTGCCGCACAGAGCCCGGGGAAGGGGGGGAGGCGGGAGGGGCCGCAGATTTAAGGCAGCAAGCCCAAGTGCTGAGTGCGGTCAGCTGCCCCGCCCCCATAAAGCTGACCAACACTCTGGCCACCATTGAAACACTCAATTTTTTATTTTTTTTTTGGAGGATCTGCCTGGGGCTCCAGCATAGCAGACTCAAGCGCACCATGCTGCGCAGTCTGTTAATGTGCACAAAGTGAACCACACATGTAAAAGACAGCAATACAGTGAAACACTATCCATAATACACAACCCTCTATACCCCCCCATAGTGAAGGGACCGTAACGGGAGAGCAAGGAGCTAAGGGAACCCTCGGGACAGGGGCATCCCATTTCCGGATCAGCATGCCGGATCGCCGTGGGGGACGCATGAGGACGAGCGGTAGGAGATAAGCTCCTAGGCACTTAAAGTGCTATCTACCATTTGCCCGGCGAGCAGCCAAGGCTGGGAGGCTTCCATTTCACCATAAAGGTATACAACTCAAACCGGGCAGAAATAGACCAAAAGGGGGGTGGTGGGGTAAGAATACCCCGGCCTACCTGTAAGCAGGAGACTTCCAACTTCCAACTTCTGACTTGCCAGCAAGCAGAGAGAAAAATACTGGTAATTGAAGGGAGGTACCAGGTATATAGGCCAGAAGGGGGCTCGTTACAAGACTTCCTCTCTGCACTATGTCACCTGTGGTGTATTAACCCAATAATGGATGATTATCTAAAGGTGAAGCGGGGTGTGTGGCACACCAAGAATAGTGTGCATACCTACCATGGAGCACTTTCCAAGGATTCCCCTGAATCTTGATAGGTCTGATGTTCTTTAAATGTGCCCTTCCTCTCTAAACATCCCCCCCAACATCCTCACTACCTTTTGGAGGTCAGTGAAAACAGACATCTGGCTGCACTCCTGGCCCTTCGAACCCCCAGTCAATGAGTGACGGCTGTAAGCCTTAGCCATACTCACCCTTTGCCACGCTTCAAATCTTGTGGGCATTGCTCAAAGTGTCATTGCAGCCTATGTAGTGACAAGGCACATGCATGAGATCTGAGGGGCAGAGCATGCAACAGGACAAGTTTAAAAAGTTGTCTAATGTTAAACCAGAGGGGCTGAGCAAGCCAGGTTTGGGAAGTTTATTAAACCCAATACCTGCAATGTTCCAAATCCCTCTGCCTAAGGATCTGCAACCTCCTAAAGGCATATCACAGGTTTTGCAAAATGTGTCCCTGCAGAAGCCTCTGGCTCCTGGGACCCTGCTACATGCAGCCATGAGGTGGGGGCTGGCTCCTCTGGCCCAGCATACCTTACTTCCCCCAATAAGGCATGTGTCTTGAGAGAACATCTCTCCTGTGCTTCCTGCTTGGAAACAAGATTACGTGGGTGGTGCTTTTAACATTTCTGATTTGGGTTTCCTGTAGTGGGAGGAGACCCACTCTCTGGGTAGACTATTCTAGATATGACTTGAGAAACTGTTTACCAATAGCTGTGTTTTGGCTCTGGCTCTCCAACCTTCCTTATGGGAACCTCTCAATTTTAGAAAATCATGTCTAGATTCAACAGGAAAGTGGTGTAAAGTTCTCACATTGGCCACATGTTTTATTAATGAAAAACCAAGTTGAAGTTTTACAGTTTTGCCCAGAATTGTACAAGTTAAACAACTAGTTCCATTTTATTTCATTTTCACAACAGTTTTAAGCCAAGATAAATAAAATTCAACCAGTTCCACCAAATGAGAAAGCTTGTTCTGCATGTTCAGCATTTACATACAACACAAGTTAAATGATCAGATGGATTTTGGAGGTGTTAGGAAGAATTAAATGTTTGCATTTCAGGTTTTCCAAGTTGACCTTCCACACAACTGCTCACCTAAAAGGGAGAGAAAGAAGTTAGTGAAAGTACAAAATATGCAGATGCCTCCAAATTATAGTCTGGAAAGTCAGTCTAGTTACATTGTATGGCCAGTAAAGTTAATACCTAGATGTATCCCCCAGCCTCAATCCCTTATAGTACAGTAGGCTGTTATGTTAATCAGCTCCAAAGCAGAGTACTCTGGCCTGGCTACTGATATTCCTGTGAATGCACCACCTATGGCCATCTACAAGGCTTAAAAAGGGAACATTGACCTAAAATAAAGAGGCCGACTCCCCCCCCCCCCCCCACCTCTTGGATGTTGCCGCTGCGGTGACATCCAGACGGTTTGATCGACCCCTGCCTTAACCACCTGTCCCACACCCCTCAGCAACATCTGGCAGGATTTTAGGAAGCTCCATTGCATCCCATTCATGGGCACTGTGCAGGTGCAAAGTCAGGGGCCGCACACAGTCCCTAATGGGATACAAGATGGCACTGCCAGTCAGGAGTTTGCCTGGAATCCAAGGGACCCAGAAGATGTATGCCCTGGTGATGGGAGTAAAAATGCCCAGGTTAAATAGATAGGGCAGAAGTTGGGGAGGAGGAAGTTGGGGAGGAGGGCAGAAGTTGGGGAGGAGGTTTTAACCTTTGATATTCCTCTAAAACTTCATATATGGTGCCAACATATTCTGTTAATCTACCTACAGATTATCCCAGCCAAGTAAGTATTTTACAGACACATGCACTGATCTGACAAGGCATCACATCAGTTCATTTAAGGAGGCCTCAGTAATAAAAATGCATCCTCATGGCTGAGATGTCAGACAGGGATAACAAAACATCATGGGCACTCCATGTGAAACTTCACACTGTATGGTTCTTACCCAGCAAACTCCATGAAGCAGTAGGCTCTGAACTAACATTATCCTCAAGTTCGATGTACTTCCAGCCTATAAAAAAAAAACCAGACTAGTTAGAATAAAGAAACCATTAACCTTACTAGTCAGTCAACTATAGGGGCCAATCAGAGCAGGGGATTATCGTCAGTTCTCGCATCTGACGGCACTTCCTATATCCTGCATCTCATCATTATGGCGCCACAACATGAATAGTGTCAGACATTTCTACATTAGTATAAGGCCATATTGCAATAGTGAGCAAGTTTCCAGAACAGGAACAAATTGGTTAACAGCCCAATGCCACTTCTACTTATTTGTACTACTATAAGTAGAACTGTTAATTATTGTTGCAAAATCCTGTTTAATTTACATTTGCCTGCATTTATAAAAAGGCACATCCATGTGGGCTATAACCTTTCCAGGCAAGGAAAGTTGTGATTAAAGACACTTTAGTCAAGGAGAGGGGCGGTGGCAGAAAAAGGCATTGACTTAAGTAGAATAATAAAAAGGCTAAATTGCCTTAAAGAGGAACCTGCTTGTCTACCTCAGATTCTGTGTAAAACCCCCAGATTGCCTGATCCATATCTCCAGCACCCCTTTAGCTAGGCACGCAGCAGGCCTCTGAATGGATGGCGGTGCGCGATTGATATTCAGGAAATCTGAATGGATGAGCGCTGTCGATTAACTGAGCAGCCCAAGTCATGTAAAGGAGGCCCTGCCAGATATGAGCAAACCCCAATGTCAATTTGTGTACTTTTAAGAATGAGGTCAACTGTACTACCATAGACAAAAACTACATTTGTCATGTCTTACCTGTATAGAAGGAACAGAATTCAAACCTGAAAGATTCAAGAGGTAAAGTCAGGACATGCAAGCCTTTATTACAGCACTTCGTGAGCAAAAACCTGACATGTGCTCAGATAGACCGCTCTCACCACTGGCAATCTGACGGTAATTCCAGCTGTTTTTGGTTAATTTCATCACAGCACAAGAGGCATTAGACCTAAATCCTCCCTTGCATTGTGCCAGGAGGGTCTATGGACACTAGACTATCCCCTTCATACCTGTATTGAGAGATTTTGTAGCAAAACTCCCATCTGACAGGAATCAGCTGCAAACAATGGAGGCTACTATTCCTTTTCCAATAGGAGGCATACTTCTAATTTGCAGCCACCCCTGGGTATAAGGGGCATACTTATCCTGGTTATAATGCAGAACTACTAGTCCACATGACCAGTAAATGCGCTCCCACTGAATGTGTGAACCCCCCCCAGATCACTGCAGCCAACTCACCTCTTCCCAGTCCCACAGCATGTCTAAAAGCAGCGGCTCTGATAGCCGCATCCTCCACTTCCCTCTAGCAGTGTGCAGGCACCAGGCATTTGTGACTGGCCATAGCGGGCACGCTGCCTGTTAAGAGGTAGGCCGAGTATGCAGCTGTCAGAACCGCTCTTAAATGCGCCGCGGGACCGGGAAGAGGCAAGTGTGCAGGCATCCTGGGAGTTCAAACAGCAGGGCACCCCATCGGAGTGCCCCTGGGGAAAGGACCAAAGCCAAGGATAGTCAGAAGTTTAGGTCAGTGCCAAATGCAGCCAGAATGGTAACAATTGCCTCTGCCTGCTGTATCATTTAAGGGGCCAGTTAGAACCTTTAAACTGTGCCTGGGAAGATGCTGGCCACAAGGACACCTAGGTACTCTTACAGCATTACTTAAGGGCATACAAATTACTTCTGTACACTTAAAAGCAGAACAAAACCCACCAGTAGCTGCACTGGATCCAGGGCCAGCTGCTGACTTCCCACAGGCATCCTAAGCCAGCCTGCCCTGCTGTGGGAAAACCCAGGGCTCTGTAATCTCTTCCAATTCCCTGGTCAAAAGGCACATGCATGGCCTCTGGTCTAACAAGTACAGTCTGCTGTGACTAATTTGGCAAACTGCTCATGCTTTTCATCTGCGCGAGCTGATGCAACCCCCTACAGCATATGCACGATCCTGCCCCAGCCATTCAGATAGGCTGGGAGCACACACACACCTGGGGATGCGGCAGCATGAGCAATTTGCAGAAAGGTAACAGCAAATGACACTGGCTGCACCCCACACTGTAGGAACGAGGAAGAGACAAGTTGTACTGGGCGTTTGGGGTGTTTCCTGTAGCCGGGCATCCCAGTTGAAGTCAAACTCCAAGGTTTTGTTCTGCTTTAAACAAATCTATGGTAAATATCACCAAACATTTAAAAGCTATTAGTACAAGGACACATTTAAGATAAATTCAGAACTTGGGCAAGATGGTGAGTAAATCTTACCTTCAAGAATGGAGCGGAGTGTCCAACCAGGATATATTATGAAGGTTTCTAAAATAAACACATCGAAAGTGAGCTATGCAATGAACATTGACCACTTTCTACACAGCAAATGCCTTGGCCTCAATATAAAGAACATGTTAAATGACATCAACTATAGCTTTTTACATGCACACCCTGCTCTCAAAGATCGCATCCCACTACTTACGTGGTATTTAAAATGGAACACCATCCAATTTGATTTTGCATCAAGTTTGCCAAGCGCCAACCTAAAATGGCCCCATCACTGCAGACGTAAGCACTCATTAGGAAGCCATAAGCTGCGGCCATAGCGTCATGACAGTCACCCGTCTCCAGAGCATTGCTGCCACATCTGCTGGGATTGGGCAACTGACTCATCACTAAGGGTCCAGGCATAGGCAAGCACCCATCTCCCATGCCAAGTTTGGAGAATAACCCCGATTGGTTAAAACCCTCCCAACCACCACTAGAGTTTGGATAGGTTCTCCTTTCTAAAAAGGCAGAAATCACATTAAAAATTAAACTCACTGAAGCCACCAGTATTTTCAGACCTACCCATGCATTACTGTGACCACCAAGCTAGAGACCAGGTCACCAGCCCGTGCAATAGGTATTTAACACGCACTTCATGCATCTACAGCCTGCTCCAGTTTGACAGAAGGTACAATCATGGAAAATTCAATGCAGATGGGCGATCAGAACTTAAGCCTCAGTTTATAATTTTTCCCTCATTTATTCAGACAGGGATAACAGAACATCATTGGCTGAAATGCATTAGTCATTTTCCAAGTTACCAAGGACTACAATCATGTTTACATCTGTACCAAGAGCCAAGTTATTTTATGCTCCAGGAGTATGCACAATATAATGGGCAAAAGCTTACCAGGCTTCTGAGAAGTCCAAGACTCCAAGCTGCACCTGAAACAGATACAGTTTACATGCAGATGTGTAACCACATATTTCAATCATTTGAGAAAAATGCTTTATGGTGAATGGGGACCCATGTTAGCTGGAGAATTGAGATGCTTGTGCATTTAGCAGTCTACTCCATTAAGGTGCACTTAGGAATTTCACTACCTTAAGAATTAGCCAGGTTATCCTGATTTGGGATGCCTTGTACCATGTAACCCTGTAATAACTGGTGATCCAATAGTGTACATTGACCACATACCTTTGATTGGCTGGCTGCTCACATTTAGCCTTTACTAGCTGCCACCCATTTAGGGCAGCATAGTAAAGCCAAATGCTGCAGGTATGTACCTCAGCTACTCCGCAGCCCAAACATGCAGCATGGATCAGATCGATCCAGGGATTTCACACATTAGGGCATCCAAAATCTCTGCTGTGTGACACCCCCAGATTGCCTCTTCCGGTCCTAAGGAACATGCACGGGCGCTCAGCCAGTAAGCGATCGGAGCCACTGACATGCCATCTAAGACAGCGTCTAAGTCCAGCGGCTCTGAGCATGCTGGCGGGCGCATCCCCGCTTCCCTCTAACAGGGAGTGTGACCATTCACAAATGGCTGTCATGCGCACTGCTAGTGGGATAGCGGGCATGCGTGGCGCTGGAGCAAATGTGAGTGAACGTGGCATCCTGATTTTTGGATGCCCAGGGAGGGAATTGATTGGCCCAGGAATCTTATAGATTGGGTTTTGAGCCACTTTAAGATTCTGGTTGCATGGCTGCCAACATCTTCTACACAATCAGTTTACAATGATCAGGGAAAAAAAAAAAAAAAAAAAAAAAAAAGTAGCCATTATTGAATATACTCATCTAAACCCCTCTCCTCACAGCTCTTGCCCAGGGGCACAATAAAATCAGGCAAGCTGTCATTTAGATGGCAATACCCACTAAGGTGCTTAGGCCCATAAAGAAGTCCAAACAGAGCTGTGCTCAGATTAACCATAATCACCACCTGCAATCTGACGGTAATTCCAGCTATTTTAGGTTATTTCGTCACTGCACACTCAAGGTCTGACCTTCAGATAGGTACTAGGGCCACAATAGGTTGCAACACATTGTAGTGCAGCCTTTAACTAGAAACAATTATAACATGGTCTAAAAGATTAACATTGCCAAGTCATACTTACCCATCTTTGGCACTATCCTGGTTCTATTTCTGCCATGACAATTCTGCCCATTAGGCTCCTGTGTATGAGAAAAGCAATAGTTAGAAGATTGCTCCAAGCAGCTGACCTCAGATGTTTCATTAATGTATTTCAATATATTGGGAGGCTGGTGATTTTATCAAATTATAGTGGAAGTATAGTGTTCCTCTAGTCTGGGGTGTACTCCTGCCCACAGCGTATCTAAATGGCACTGGGCACACCTCAGCTGAAGGGTAGCAGCCATGTAAATTCCCCAGGAAAGACTAAATCCTTCTGGGATTACCCAGAGGATCATCCCAAACCAGGGGGAATGCAAGGGTTTTGAGGCACTTAAAATGGAACAACGCACCCTCGGAATCTGAGACTCCAGGGCCACACGATTCCCTCACTGCAGCAATGCCAAGCTACACGAGTCCCCCCAGTGACCCAATAAGCTTACCCTGCCAACAAGGCTGCACATGCGCTGTGGACAGCAGCAGCACTTGCATCCTACCCAGGCTGTGCATTGCCACCCCTACGGTTGCATTCGGCAAAAGGTGTGCATGATGCTGCGCAGATAGTCTGCATGGCTGGGATACCATTCAGCTTCTCAGTGTACAGTATGAATTGCCAAAGAAGCTGATCTGAGAAGAGCCACACCAGCGCAATGTGCTCATAGGAAGTCAGGGATGACAGGTTAATGGTGGTGTTTCACAGCAGGGCATCCCAAACCAGGTAAGCCACAGGGGGAAAGGCCAAAAGCTAGGTTTTGGTCAACTAAAATCTGGCTTTATTTAACCTTTCTGGCTTCATGGCAGTTGACTGCTGGCAGATCAATGGAGCTAGAATTGCAGAGGGAATGGGGGGGGCGGCAATTGTCTCGGTCCACCTACTAACTGACCAGACGCAGTTGGCCTCAATATATTCAAACAGTGAAGCAGGGGTGGGCTAGCTGCCAGCAATCACACCGACATCTAAAAAAACAGGGGGGGGGGGGTGTCTTGTCTTAGGGTGTCTATGCAAAGAAGAACACATTAACTGCATTACATGGTCTTATTTTAGGTGAAAAAAAAAGTCATGCCCAACCTGAGCTCCCCAACCAACCCAAGTGAGACGTTGAACAGCCACAAACAAGCAGTAGTCTAAGATCAGTCTGATCTCACCAAATAGGACAGATCACAATAAATAGGGATTACACTACAGGTAATTTACTGATCTGCTCCAGGATAATCCCCGGCTTCCAGGCGATTACAACACATCTGCAGACTACACAATCGGAAACCATAAAAAGCCACACACGCGATTGATTCGCCCCCATTACACATTGGCGGGCCGGGATCACAGCACTCACTATAGAGCATAGCTGAACCCAAGACGAACACATCGCTACTGTTACACTAAT
Organism: Gastrophryne carolinensis; assembly: GCA_027917425.1. NCBI lineage: Eukaryota > Metazoa > Chordata > Amphibia > Anura > Microhylidae > Gastrophryne > Gastrophryne carolinensis. The sequence goes on from CM051240.1 coordinate 188,624,189, forward strand.
GCGACTACAATCCACCACCCACCCGGATACACAAACAAGGTGCCCAATGCCACCCAACGCGGACAAAGGTGCCGGATGGCACCCGATTGCTGTACTCCACTTACACTCTCTCAGCAGCCATGTGCGAAACAGGAAGGTCTCTCTGCGCAGGCGCAGTATATAAACACCACAAGGCCCCGCCCACTTACGAGACGTGCCGCCTCAATACATGAGACAGAATGATCTGAACGTTAGCTGCCGTGCGCGCTCACCGCATGCTCTCTGTACTGCGCATGCTCAGGTGTTCTGGCGTGGCGTCGCGCCGCCAAATGCAAGAGTATGCATGGCCAAAGAAGCTGATTGGAGCAGAGATACGCCTGAAAGATTATCCATAGGATAGGTTTTATGGGTGACCATGGAGTTTTACACAGCGGGGCATCCTGAGTTGGCGCTAGGGAAGAGAACCAAAATATAACTAACTAACCCGGGATAGTGAAATTCCAAGTTTTGTTCCACTTTGTGGACCAAAACCCACTGCGATATAGATTCCTGTGCCGATCGATTCCCTCCCCCTGGGGCATCCAAAATTGGGATGCCCCGCTGTGTGAAACCCCCCCATGGTCACCCCATACACGTACCTTGCTTCCTGGTCTAATGACGCATGTGTGAGCCACGGCTATATCCCCGCTTTTCCTTCTAGCAGGGCGCTTGCCCACGCTAGGCATTTGTGATTGGTCGGCGCAGGCGCATTCCCTGTTAGAGGGAAGCAAGGGATGCGGCCTTAGACGAATGCTTAGAGTACGTGATGTCAGCGGCTCTGAGCGAGCTGATTGGACGAGCAGCTGTGCATGCATCATAGGACTGGGAAGAGGTGAGTTAACTTCAGCCATCTGGGGGGTTTCATGCAGTGGGGCACCCCCGACCAAAACCCAGGATAGTCAATTCCTGGGTTTTGGTCCACTTTAATGTGTGCTCCATGCCCCTTTAAGCATACATGCACAATACTTTTATGTGTATGCTGCTTGGTGTTATATATATATATATATATATATATATATATATATATATAATGGCAGTGAGAATTATTCATTTATTATGGTGGGGATTTTGGACTGAATGCTTTGGATAGGGATTATTCATGCTGGTGTAGGGTGTGACAGAAGTGTGCAATACTCCATGCTGGAGGAGGAAGCCACAGTACACCCTCCAGAGACCCCCCCCCCCCCCCTCCTTGGGCAATGGTATTTTGGCTTCCACATTGTTAGAGGGTGGCACAAGGGGACAAAAGAGTGTTGTTGAGATACGTTGCATTTCATTAGACACGTGCTAATAAAATGCACTGGGGGAATTAGTCATCAGTATCTTGGGGGGCATGTACCATGGCCAGGCTAATTACCACTACAACTTCCTGTATTGGTTCTGTATTGGTGGGATTTTGGCCAGAAAGTTAAACTAAACTTTTTTTCAGATTAATCAATAGTTATTACTAGACTAGACATTAACTTTAAAGTTCTTGAGGCTTTGGGAAAGCCTGAACATTCACTCTAATGAGACGAGGTGAGGCAGCTGCCTCAGGCAGCAGGATGTGGGGGAATGAGTCACTGTCTGTCACTGTTGTGCTGCAACTTTGGGTCCTCTGCTTCCTGGTGACCTTGAATGGATCAGTTGAGTGTAGCCAAATGCAGGACTGGGAGTGGGGAACGTTCTACCTTAGGCAGACAGATAAGTGGGCATACCTAGGGCAGCATAGGAGGGTGATGGCTCTGGCAGCATGGGGGGGCATGCCTTGAGCAGCATAGGGGCATGCCTAGGGAGACATAGGAGAGGCATGCCTTGAGCAGCATAGGGGCGTGCCTAGGGAGACATAGGAAAGGCATGCCTTGAGCAGCATAGGGGCGTGCCTAGGGAGACATAGGAGAGGCATGCCTTGAGCAGCATAGGGGCGTGCCTAGGGAGACATAGGAAAGGCATGCCTTGAGCAGCATAGGGGCATGCCTAGGGAGACATAGGAGAGTAGGAGAGGCATGCCTTGAGCAGCATAGGGGTGTGCCTAGGGAGACATAGGAGAGGCATGCCTTAGGCAGCATAGGTGCGTGCCTAGGGAGACATAGGAGAGGCATGCCTTAGGCAGCATAGGGGCGTGCCTAGGGAGACATAGGAGAGGCATGCCTTAGGCAGCATAGGGGTGTCCCTAGGGAGACATAGGAGAGGCATGCCTAGGGCAGCATGGGGGCACCAGGGCATAAGGTGGCTTTCTATTGTTTGCCTAAGGCAGCAGGAAACTTAGGTTCACCCCTGCCCCCCGCCCGCAGGCACACCCAGATTCATATGGCCACTACCTGAAAACTTACCCCCAGAACAGCGCTATTTAATAATTACTAATTCTTGCAAGCTGTGTGCCCAGCTTGTAAGTATTGTTACTCTGGGGGTGGATTCGGGCAGCGGGCAACATAGGAAAACTGGCTAGTGAGATGGGAATTAGGCAAAATATTTGACTTTGTGATTCTGAATGGGCAGCAGAGGCTGATAAACACTCCATGCACCCGGAACAACACCCTTTTTGTAAAAAATGGGTGTTCTGTTTTAATATGTATAATAATTATTATTATTACAATATAAATATTAAAATATAAACATATAATTATGTAATAAATAATAATATATCCACCCTACACTATGTGTATCTTATTTAAGCCGCATTTCCATTGGGGATGATAGTACCCTAAATATTTGTAAGACAAAAGTCCACATATAGGCCACAACCCCAAATGACACCCCGCTGCCACATCCATCACCCGTCTCCAAGGTTGGCATCCATGCATCAGTCAATATGCACAGCCACAACTGATAACCTATCTCCATAGCAGCAGGTATAAACACAAAGTCCAGTGATTTGCTATTGCTGACCTTTTCCCAACAGAAAAGAAATGCCCATAGAAACCAATAGAAAACGAATTAACTGGGAATGGGAGTTTTCTTCTATTTATTGAATAGCTAAATCGTAGGATTTAATTGGAGTTTTATATAAAACTAGCTTATTTATTTATCGGAATAAAGTTACAACGCAACACATGACTCAACTGTCAAAATAAGTTGCACAACTGTGCGGCTCGCCGCGGTGGGTGTACCAAGATGGCCGCCGTTTCCGCAAAAACTGGATTGGCAGCTCTCCCGGCCAATGGGAGCGCGCGCCTACTGGAGCGTATGCCTGGTCTCTGGGGGCAACCGACCGGAAGTGACACTGGTTCCGGCTATGTGAAGTTGCTGGCTGCGGTTTGGTGAGTGTTGGCGGGTGTGAGGGGGTAATATAAGGCTATGGCGGGAGGGGGGCATTTTTGCTGCAGCCAGGGTGCCTGCTTATTAAGGCTGACAGTGTGTGGAAGTGGGGTGACGCCTTATAGAACTGACTATGCCGCCCTGTGTTTGCTATGCAGGACTATAGTGCATACATGAACAGCCATGACATTCACTACGTGAGGGGGCAGGGGAAAGGGGCATCGAGGCCCTCCATTTCCATATGAAAGCAGTCCCACACCCTGTCATTACCCAAACACCCACATGATCCAGGATCACAAGTCCCTGGGTTGTTGTAGGCCTTTTGTAAAGTAGACCTATAATTTTAAAACGGAACAAAACCTGGGATTTTGACTTTCCTGCCCAGGGGGCATCCCGATTTGGCTAGCAGTCGGCGTGCTCCTTCCCTAGCATATCTGGCTGATGGTGAAGCACGCACATAGCCCAAAGTTACTGAGGAGTCAGGAAGAAGGTGAGTTAAGTGGCACTCCGGGGGCATTCACACAGCGGGAATCCTGATTTGGGATGCCCCTGTGGGGTTTATTCTGCTTTAAATTGCCTTACTTTAGTCCATTGTCTACCTTGGGGCCGATTCAGAGGCAGGTGAAAATTTACACCCAGTAGACAATGAAATCCAATTGCAGTTTTCTCTCCTAAATATGGAGTGAGTATTCTCAACTGGCTCTGAATCCACCCCAATGTAATTCCGCAAACGTCTCTCATTGGCTGGAATGGGGAGTGCGTGCTCTGTTCCCAGATTTGGTATTCCTTGGGGGAAGCGGCCCTGGAATATCTTAGATTCCCCTTCCGGGGCTCCCACGCCACGTTCATGGGCTGAGGCTGCATCTCCGGCCTCCCTGCATCTGAGGCCCACTCCCATGCCCAGTCATTCAGATAGGCTGGGGGCAGGAGAAACTACAGGGAAACTGGGGATGCAGCTGCCAGGCTTTGCATTACTTCAGTCCAATCAGTGCCGTATGTCCTGCATATTAAAGTCATACTTCAGTCAAACATAAAAAAACAGTATACTCACCTTTCATCCCACGCAGGCTATCGCTGCTAGCCGGGTGCTGAGACACTGCCATTCACTTCAGTGGAGAGTGACTAGGGGGTGGAGTGCGCCGTAGTCTTTTCTGCACAGCGTTCTGAATGTGACGATACAGAGGAGGTGCAGGCAGTGGCGCCCAGCGCGGGACTCAGATCAGGCGATTTGGTAAGTGTCTTAGCCTGCACGGGATGAAAGGGGAGTATACTGTTTTTTATGTTTGACTGAAGTATGACTTTAATATGCACTGCATACGGCGCTGATTAGATGAGATCCTGCACATGTGCCGTGGGACCAGGGACAGGTGAGTTTTTGGGGTGATCTGGGGGGGGGGGGGGTTCACACAGCAGAGCATCAGTGATTTAGTGACTGAGTAAAGATTCTCAGCACTTCATAAAGGCTGTAAGCTGGCCTTTCATTGCTCTCCTCCTGGTGTGAACAGTGGAGGTTCGCAACAAGTACCTTAGTAGTTAGTTGGGCTTTGCAGTCAGCAGCAGTGGTGGTTCAAGCTTCTGGTCCTGATGCTGGAAGTTGTTAGTTACCAGTAGGGTGCTATGCTGCAGGCTCGGAATTGGAACTGATTTTATTTATTTTTAATCCATGACACATTTGTGTATCACATGCCGTCTCTTGCGATCAGCAGGAAGTTCACCTAAGAGAACATCATAGGTGTGTTCCCTATGACCATTCATGAAGTGATGTTAGATCTCCACAGTGGTGCAGGCTTATAGCATACATACATACAGCAAAAAGTATGCTCAGTCCCACCACACACTCTGTCAGACCTGTCATTGTGGTGTTTGAGGGGCAGCATGCAGTGATGATAATCGGTATTCTCTTTTTCTTTAAGGGGTATCGGCATGGAGTTTCCAGATTTGGGAAAACATTGCTCAGAGCTGACCTGCAAACAGCTAGGTAAGAACATGAAGACCTTACCAGGCATGGCTTACCCAACAAATGAGTTGAGGTTGCTTCAATGCTGAACTATGTTATTGTAACTAAATGTATCATCACTGGAAAGCACAAGGTGTGGGGCTTTTCAGCAAGGAAGCAATATTGGCAACTGCATCCAGTTCATGTTGTTATGAATATTGGACAAAGGCTTTAGTAAAAAAAAGAAACTGGCCATATTGGGGCACTGGGCTGGAAATAGAAGGTGATGACAAACTTCCTTTTTGGCTATAGGGTGACTAACTTCTTTTTCACGACCACGGACTGTGTCTTTCCACATGGTTGTTTAACGAATGAGAAGCTACTCACTGCACCAATCATTGTTAAATAACATGTTGCCAGTTGAAACATAATCAGCCATGCAGTAACTATACAATGGTAGGCTCTATTTCTGGCCAGGCAGTTTATAAGGGCATACAAAGCTTAATTGATGTAACGTTCCACAGGCACTTGGGAGGCAGAAGAAGTCTTCGGAAACAGGCTGGGCTTATGAGCATGACCCAATGCGCATGCTAATCCCACTCACCAGCAGCCTAGATTTGAAAAAAATATCATCGGGTGGAGTTCACTCCTGGGAATGCTGTTTAGGGGGCAACAGAGCAAAGAGGAAGCCATGGGAGATAGCAGAACAAAAAGGAGACAGCGCACTCACAGTCCAAGATTTTTCATTGCTATCGTCATGCTACCAGGGTTACCATCATATTTTAACTAAGGGTCTCAAATTTTGAGATGGGGAGGTTCTCCTCTCATGTTCCCATTATATTCAAGTTTTTAATAAGGAAGGCACCACAAATGTGCACAGCAGATTTGTCATTGCATACCATTGTGATTGTTTGCACTTTTTTGCTTTCACACTTTTTTACTTTCACTCTAGATTTCCTACCTCTAAAATGTGATGCTTGTGAGCTTATCTTCTGTAAAGACCATATCACATATGTGCAGCATAAATGTAGCTCCGCATATAAGAAGGTACCCTGTCCACTTCTGGTGCCACTAAACCTTTTCATTAGAATGCTCAACATTTTCTAAAATGCCTGTGATCTTTGCCTATAAGGATGTCCAGGTCCCCGTCTGTCCACTCTGTAACACACCAATCCCAGTGACGCGAGGACAGACACCAGACATTGTAGTTGGGGAGCACATAGATCGGGACTGCAAGTCTGATCCCGCTCAGCAGAAGCGAAAGGTAAGGAATGAGTGACGCCATAGTTGCATCACTTGTGTATTTCCACAGATTTATTGTGTAGTATTATAGTGTTTGCTGTTTTATATTTTTAACATACAGATATTTACCAATAAGTGTGGAAGGCCAGGCTGTAAGCAGAAAGAGCTGATAAAGGTAATATGTGGGGACTGCCATGGAAACTTCTGCCTCAAACATAGACACCCATTGGACCATGACTGTAAAGGCAAGAGTGCTCCTATTACCCGGGCAGGGTGAGATGTTTTTTTTACTCTTACAGTGAGGGCCTGTTCCTCCCTTAAAACAATTTTAATGTAACTTAATAATGAAATTGGACCATGGAGAAAACATGCAATGTTTGTTAACCATATTTTTTAGACACAGAAAGTCATGTAACTGAACATTTTCAAGCAGCTAAAAAAAAGGGCTACTTCAACAGTCAGTTTCTGGTGATTAAGTGGACCAAAACCTCACCATTGAGCCCACGGCATGGCATCTCTTGCATCTTTCTGGGGATGTGCGTGGCCAAGGAGGGGATGCCACTTGCCAATCGCATGGGCGGCTGAGGAAGCTGTTTAAAGGAGAACCACGTCTACGCCTTTGGGATGTCGGTGCGAGTGTCACACAGCAGTGCATCCCAAGTGGGATGACAGAGAGGGAAAAAAACAAATCCCGGGATATTAAAAATCCCGGGGTTGGTTTCTCTAAAGTGGACGCAAGCCTGGGATTTTTACTATCTTGGGTTTTGGTCCTTCCTCCTTGGGCTGTAACTAAATATCTGGTGTGGCTACACACAGCCTTAGAGGGATGCAGTGGGTGCCATGTGCTGATTGCAAGTACAGCTAGGCTCCCATTCAGCTTGTTCAGCTGCACATTAATATGTGCAGCCGAAGAAGCTAATTGGAGAAGACATGGAGAACACTCTGCCAGTCACCTGCTACACATACCTTGCAGAGTGTTGCACAGCAGAGCAGGTTTTGGTCTGTCTCCCTAACCGGGATGCTCAACTTTGAAGAGGATCAATACCTATAAATGAAGGCCCCCATTGGGTGTTCCAATTTGGGATGCCCCTTGGGTTCTTACCTCAATCCAGGATCCCCACACCACATGAGCACCTGTTACCAACTCTGTTTTTCATGGAGTATCACTTTCCATTTCTCAATTATCCCACCCAATACAGTCTTCCTAGGAAGGAGAAGGTCGGCTTTAAAGAGAACCTACACTCTGTATTCCACCCAGTCCATTGGTGCAAGCTGTTCTGCCAGCAGTACTGTCATCGCTAGATACTGCATGCCTGAAGCTTGATAAACATTGGAACAAGGACTTGCAGCATTTTTGCTTGTCTGTAGGCCAAGTTGAGTAACAGGAAGGCTTAATAAGTAGCAGAAGAAGCCTGTGACACTGGATGTATTTCCACCCTGTATAGATGCTCTTTAAAGCTAGGCAAACAGTGCTTCTATAGTCTCCCTAAAACTAACAACTCTTGCCACCACCCCCTAGTGCAGCTGATGTTTGTTTCCCTTTTTTTCCATTCCCTAGTGGCCATGAGTACCACCAGAGGGAAGCTCAATTACCACCAGTGCCTTCGCTCCTGTGGTGCTGGTCACTGTACTCTGCTAAGTATGACTGGTGGTCTAAGCCAGTGGTTCTCAACTGTTTAACACCAAGTACCCCTAGCAACTATAAACTCCAACCCAGTACCATCTAGCTACATAAAAATTCCAACCTAGTACCACCTAGTATGGGGTCACTTATAAATGTTACCAAAATCTGTAGGCCACAAGCATTGTAACACTTTTAAAACAGGAAGGAATAATTTAATACTGTTTCAAATAATATACCAAACCCATTAGACCTGCCATGTTTGGTGAACCCCTGAAAATCACTGCATACCCCTTCAAGCTGTGGCATGTACTGCAGGTTAAAAACAGTAGCCTAGACTATAAAATGCAACTCATCATTTTGTTCTTATGCACTTTCCAGGCATGCAGCACTAATTAGAGCTCAGGCTTCCTCCTCAAAAGCTCCTGCATCTTCCAGCCGCTCAACACCCAAACCAGCAGCACAGCCTCAGAGGAACAGGTACTGCAATCTTCTCCAAAGAAACTGAAACCTATTTGATTGAATTGATATACAAAATACACATAGAATTATCCAGCATTGTTGGACAGGTTGCATATTCAGTTTCCATCCTAAAAATAAACTTGCATTATACAAAATATTACATATTCTAAGCATACAGCACGTCCTGCTCCAGATATAGTAATAACATGTGGGTAATCCTCCGGCGCCGTGCACTGCAGACATGTAGAAAGCAAGCTCCTCCCGGGCCTACATATACCGAGGGACCTCCCACAAATCCCCAGATTTCTATGCAGTGCTGGAACTGCGAAGACATGAAGTATCACGCTCTCGCAGGCGAGCGGGGCTTACAACCCGAGGCCCTGCGGGACTATTTCCACCCGTCCTCTTTGTAGAAGAATATGCCTCCCAGCCTGGGCTACGTTGGTCGGGTGAAGGTAGGCAGCACCGTGTGTGCTTAACGGAGCCATGCTCCACCGCAATCCCCCACCATAGGGTAGGCGGTTTAGGCTGATGGTGAGCCTCTAGTGGATGCCCCTCCCGCATTATTGCCCTGTACCCCAGGTAGTGCTGGACCCTGTGTAAAGGGTCGCCATCCTCCCTCATTTCCCCAACTAGTTAGTGGGAAAAGAAAGGGGGGGGGGGGTATGTGTGTGGCGGTCCCAGTGTACCAGTATATCACGCTTATGGCCTTATTCTGCCCTTCATTAACATTGAAATGTCAGAGCCGCGCGGCTTGCTCGTTATTCGGTTTTCGGCTGCCGCCGTATGTCTTATACACAGTTTGCTGCGTTGTCTAGATGCTGTGGCGCCTTTTCCTTACTAGACGTAACGGTTTTTCTACAAATCCTTAAGCGTGTGATTGTATCCTTGCCTTGCCGTTACCTCAGAGCTTCGTGCTCTTCGGAGTGGGCGGGGACTTGAATTGGCGCGCTCCGCGTCACGGCCGAGCATCGAGCCCGCCCTTCGAGGTTCACTGGGCGCCATTTTGTTGATCTTTGCGCGCGTGGTGGCGGTTCCCCTCCTCCCTTGGTCTGTAAGTGCCCTCGCGGGTGACTTCTTTTTATATGTTTTTCCAGCTGCGCATGGCTCTGACACCCATTCTTCTCCTTATGTCCTTCAGACGCCAAGGTTCCGGTGGCATCTCCCGGCCTGATATATATCTTAAACGGGTTCACATTTAAATTCTCCCACATTCCTAGCGGGTCTTGGGGCATCCAGGAATGCTTACAGCATAAATCCCTACTGGCATATTGATTAGATTAATCACCATATGGAGGCATCTCAGAATTATGTGTCCGGGGTCCCGCGGGGACAAGACCGGCTGTGTACTGCGTGGGGACCACCCCATGCTGATGCTGACAGAGCACGGGTCTGCGGACCGTGTGCTGAACTAGCACTGGCCCTGCAACCAGGTTTACCAGTAGCTGCACCTTGCTTCAACACACCTGTCTCCCCGTGCTTAAATCTCACTCCAGATGAGTCGCACTCGAGTGGGGATGACCGGCAGGTGGTGCCGCGCAGGCTGCCTACGGCTGAGCAGGTGATGTCTAGTCTGGCGGAGCGCTTGGGCGCTGGAAAGAAGCGCTGGTTCTAGGTTTCCCATTGAAGCTGAAGAGTCTGTTGCTATGCAGGACCTTGATCCTTCTGATGAAGGTGAACTGTTCTCAGGTTCCAGTTCCTCAGACGAGATTCCCTGGAGCCGTGACAATTCTGGCCCTGGTTCTTGGGGCCTGTGTGACACTGATGAGTTACTTATAAAGATCTTTGAAGTACTGTCCATCTCTCCTCCGGGAGAGTCTCCCAAGCCCAAGAGGGAGAGTTCCACACGGCGACGCCGCGCCTGGAATTTCTGGAGCAGGATCATTTCCAGGCTCTTATATCTAAGGAATGGAATTCACCTTGTAAACTTACAGGGGTTCCGGGGGTCTGGGACTGGAAGTACCCTTTTCCCCCTGATTTGGTTGACTGCTGGTCAGTCCCTCCCGAGGTGGATGCACCCATTATTGGGGTTGCTAACCCTCCCTTCATGACAGCCTCTACTCATCGTACCCTTCGGGATGCTGAGGACCGGCGCATTGACAGACTGGCTTCCCACGTCTTTTCGTGTGCAGGGACGGCTCTGCGCCCGGTCTGAGCCGCGGCCGCCACTGCGGTGGCCGCCAGGACCCTTCTTAGGAAGATACTTGACCAACAGCCGGAGGATCTCCCTTGGGAGGTCTTTCATGCACTTTCTGATTGTGATGTTTTTGTGAGGTTTATTCTCTCAGCGATGGATGACACCATTAAAATGTGCGCTAGAACCTCGTTTCTTGTGGTGGCTATTCGCCGCCTGCCTTGGCTGCGACAGTGGGGGGCTGACAATGATACAAAAAAGGCTCTTACTGGCCTTCCGTTTTTAAGGACGGCGCTTATTTGGGGCCCAGTTGGACCTTTTTGGAAGAAAGGGTAAGTAAGGCACCCTCACGCAGAAGGCCGCCCAGGGGCAGGGACACCCCTCCCCCTCCCTACGTTAGTGTCAAACGAGAACCAGAAGTGTGCTTCCAACTTTTTGGAGTGGAGGCCCGCCCCAGAGGGGGCAGGCAACGCCCTGGGACCTCCGGCAGGGCGAAGTCCAAATCTGCCAAAACCACACAAGCATGAAGGGACGCCCTCGCCCGGTTGGGCGAGGGGGCTGCCGCAGCGCTTGGGTCCTACCGCAGGGCGCCATGCTTCGCTCAGGTTGTTACAGGAGTTAGTCCCCCTGGATGCAGAATGGAGTTTGCTGGGCAGTTCCTTCTGAGGTTGTCAGGCTTCTTCTAGTCCCTGCTTTCCCTTCGGGAGTTGAGGCAGGCCGAGTTCGGCGTGCAGGGTCTGGGCTCTTACAGGTTGGCCTTTGACTTGTGATTGCATCCACATTACATTTTCCCTCTGGGATGAAGCAGTCTGACCAGGGCTGGCATTCTGGACCTAGCATTTATATTTTCACAGGCAGTTCCTACATGGTATCTACCTGTTGAGCCGAAGGCGCTCTTGTCCGGTGGACCTCTTGCTGCCTGCGTGGATCTATATTCCCTTTTGGTTCCTCTCCTGCTCCCAGACGACTCTCCAAGGCGAGTATGGGAGTGGTGCCTTGGACGTGCCCGTGTGGCGTCCGCGCTAGGTTCTACTTTATTGTCCTTCTTTTCTTCCTATTTTTGCATCAGGCCGTGTTGGCTATTGACTTGTGGCTCCCTTGGGAGTCGTGTGGATTGGTGCTCAGGCACATCACTTTTGAGGTTGTAAATTCAAGGAAGATGCCTGGGACCATTCCCTTCCTTCTCTCTTCTCCCTGTAGATGGTCATCATGGGTACCAAGTCTTGCAGGCTGACTGGGGGGGTCTTATTTCTTCTGAAATCCCCCGTGGTTCCTAAGGGGGGCCCCTTAGGGGATCCATCTTCATACGGTTTTTCGGTTGACACATTGAGCCTTGGTGGGCTCTAATTTGCTGGACTACTCCTCTTCAGGACTTGTCCTTTTTGGGGACTCTCGGTCAGTCTGAGGACAGTGGCTTGTCCTTTTTTATCTGTGAAGGTCTCTGAACAGGTTGACCCTTCAAGAAGGTTCCGGTTCTGATCTAAGTGGGGGTTTACATTCCTTGCACTTCATTGGTATTAGCTTTGCTGGCTGCCCTAACGTGGCAGGCGCTTCTATTCTAGTGTCTCACTGAGTCCCTACTGGTGTGGCCCTGTGGGGCCCCTTTGCTATTACAGGGTCTCTGTCCTGGGTTATTGTCCCAGAACTCTCTGGCCTTGGTCATGAGGGCCTAGTATTGCTTCTGTCAGGACATTATATTCTATATGTCTTAACTTCTTCACCCTGCTAGGCGGGGTTCTGCATAAGATTGCTGTAGAAAGGGAGAACCGTTATGCTGGGGGCCCTGGGTGGCCCATCGGGGTTGTGGTTCGCAGATTTTCTGCTGAAGACAGTCGTACTGTATGCCCTCTCAAGAGGGCTGTTCTGCCTATTCAGGCTCCTTACTACGTCTCCCCTACCTACAGGCCTTTTAGGCGATTGGTCGGTTTGCTTTTCACCCTATTGGAGATGGGCATCCCTGGGTGTCTTTTCTCTATTGGAGGGCTATGCCTAGCTCCCTCCTCTTCTTCTCCCTTTTCTGCGGCTATGTTGGAGTATGTTGTTCTAGTTCGCTTTGCTTGGACTAGTTCTCTCTCCTGCGGGATGTTCCCTATCCCTGGGTCCTAGAATTATTATAGCATGGTTGAAGTTGGCTCCCTAACTCAGTGCTCTGAAGGTTTCAGGGCTCGCCCTGTTCGCCTACTGCAGAAGTCTAGTTCAATCTTCTGTGTTGCGCATTCCTCAGGGGTTGCTCAGGTGCATTCCCCAGGGAATTCTATGCTCCCTTTGGGGGGGGTTACTTATCCGGATGCCCTGCTAAGGGTTCCCTTGGGTCTTATTCAGGTTCTTGTCTGAACTGTTCCTTCCCTCATATCGCTCTTCTGGGGCGGTTGCTTCAGTCAGAAGTGTGCCATAAAGGATGGCTCTGTTAGTGGTCCTAGTCATTATATATCTGTACACCATGAGGTGAGGGTGTTCCGCCTTACGCCGATTTGGGTCCAGGCGGTGTTTTTATTCTCCTTTATTCCAGACCCTCCGGTCTCTGGGCTATTGTCTTGATTACTCTGAGCGAAAGGGATCTGTATCCCTCATCAGGTGTTGGAGATTCCTGGTCTGTCTCTTGTCCCTGGTAGGGATTATGCCCCTTGGGGCTTATAGGTTTCTCCATCCTTATGTACCGGATCTGATTGCTAACACGGGTGTAGGTGCCCTTTGGCTTGGTCCTGCTCGGTTGGTTTGTCCTTCTGAGCCTAAAGTAAACGTTTCGGCTCTTGCTGAGCCTTGTTAGCGTTGTTTTTCAGTATTCCTGCTGGTCTCGTCTGAGACCTGGGTTCATATTCCCAGATGGGGAGAGTTCTAAGGTTGCGATGGCTACCCTTTTTTTCCAGTAGCATGGTTAGGCTGTTACTCTGGCCTACTTGTTTAGGGGAAGATTCTTCTTCTCTCTTGGTTTTTGCTCTCTTACTACTTGTGCTTGGCTTGGGCCTTTCAGCACTAGGTTCTGTTGAGCAAGCTGACTAGTCCGCTGCTTGTGTTCAGTTCTGCCTTTACAAGATTTCAAAGGCTGAGGTTAGAGCATTGCTCTCGTTGCTCTTGGTAGCATGGTTGAGGGTGACAGCGCTTTTATTGTTGGCTGTGCCTTTTTTAAACGGGGATCCCACCCTACTTTATGGACACTGCTATTGGATGTCCCACATGTTATTACTATATCTGGAGCAGGACGTGCTGTATGCTTAGAATAATACAACTCTGTGAAGTACTCACCTGTAGAGTTGATATTGTACGCATACAGCACGTCCTGCTCCACCCCACCCTGGTTCACCTTGTTCTGGATCCCCTGTATGGTGATTGTTATCTTTGATATTATTGCCATTTTCTGGGTGGTTGATTTCTCCCGGTTTCTCTTCTCACTGCTTTTCAATGCTGGGGATTTGTGGGAGGTCCCTCGGTATATGTAGGGCCGGGAGGAGCTTGTTTTCTACATGTCTGCAGTGCACGGCGCCGGATGCGGAGGATTACCCACATGTTATTACTATATCGGGAGCAGGACGTGCTGTATGCGTATAATATCAACTCTACAGGTGAGTACTTCACAGAGTTGTATTTTAAATATTTTTATTATTTTGTACAAGAGTTGCAAAACAAAACATCCTATCTTACAAAAAACCAATATTGGCTTTTAAACATCTAATACTTCTACTCATGTGGTATTTAGGTTAACTTTTTCAGCAAAAAGTTCAACCTAAAACTAATTTTGGGAACAATTTTGCTCCACAGATCAGTAAAGAACACAACAATAGGAAAACACAGAAACATAGAAGGTTGACGGCAGAAGGAGACCATACGGTCCATCTAGTCTGCCCTTATGTATATACTGTATGTACTTTTTATCTTAGGATAGATGTGTGCTTATCCCAGGCATGTTTAAATTCAGTGACTGTTGATTTTTTAACTACCTCTGCTGGAAGTTTGTTCCAAGCATTGTGCCCCTTGTTCTATCATTAAGTTTCTTCTTAAAAACACTTCCCTCCTGAACCTTATTCAATCCTTTCACACATTTAAAGGTCTCAATCATGTCCCCCCTCTCTCTTCTTTCCTCCAGACTGTACAAATTAAGTTCTTTAAGTCTCTCCTGAGCTATGCAGCCGAGCATCCTGCTTGCTTTTCCCACTGCCTGGCTACACTGTCCACTCATCTTGCAGCTATCAGTAATCAGTGCCCCTAAATCTCTCTCCTCCAAGGTTCTGGCTAACACTGTACTGCCCATACGGTACTCAGAGCAGTGATTCCTTCTACCCAAGTGCATGATTTTACATCTAGAGACATTAAACTCTAGTTTCCACAGTTTTGACCATCTATCCAGTAAAGCTAAATCATTTTCCATGTTGCAGACACCTCCAGGAATATCCACCCTATTACTAACCTTTGTATCATCAGCAAACAGACAAACTTTTCCTACCAAGCCTTCTCCTATGTCACTTACAAATATATTAAAAAGAATGGGCCCAGGACAGAGCCTTGCGGCACACCACTTGTAACTCACCTTTGTTCAGATTGCACACCATTAACAACAACTCTCTGATACCGATCCCTCAGCCAACTGGAAATCCACTGAACTATTCAGGGATTGAGTCCTACCTTCAATAACTTATCTATGAGCTCCTTATGTGGTACAGTGTCAAAGGCTTTGCTAAAATCCAGATAGGCGATATCCACAGCACCACCTTCATCTAACACTTTAGTGACATTGTCAAAGAAATCAATAAGATTGGTCTGACATGATCTGCCCTCAGTAAAGCCGGGCTGTTTTGGGTCCAATAGGTCATTAATTTTTAGATGGGAAATTATCAGTTTTTTTTTTAAAGTGTTTCCATTAATTTGACCACTATAGATGTTAAACTAACTGGCCTGTAATTACTGGCTTCTTCTCTACTCCCCTTTTTATGGATCTCCAATCATCTGGAACCTCACCAGTTGAAAGGGAATGGTTAAGTAAATCAGTCAGAGGGGCTGTAATCACAAACCTAAGTTCCCTTAGAACTCTGGGGTGGATTCCATCTGGACACAGAAAAAGTAAAAAGGAAGAGAAAAATATGATCACTGATCCCTGGTTTTCACTCTTTAAAACCACACTCTACCTCTATTATATACTAGCCACAATTCCCACAGGGCTTCAAATTCATGCTGGCATTTCTATAAAATACTCATTAACTTCTCATTTAACAACAACATCTAATTTTCTGTATGAAATGATTAAACGGGATGTTCTCTTTTTTTTAAAAGAGGAGGCCATTGTTATTATAGCTGCTGTTTTCTTTTAGTCCCACCCAGTCCCCCGTTGTGCAGCTGATCAGTGCCAATCTAGGGTCACATGAGGGTTGACCTTCTGTGGCTTTCCTGATTACCCTAAAGACCGTGCCCCCAAATTTCACAGCTTTCTGACAAATTCACCATATGTGTCTCCCTTAAAGCAGACCAAAACCCACGCTCGACGGCCCTGGAATGTAAGATTCTAGGGTTGTCTGATTCCTGTAACAGGATGCCCTGCTGTGTGAACCCTCCCCCCTTCCCCTGAGTCTCCTAAAAAAAAAAAAAAAAACTACCTTATCCCTGAACCAACAGCACATTTGTGAGCCGTGGCTGCCATCTGCTATTCCTTTACCTGGGTCCTCGCCAGGCATGTATGAATGACTGTTGCGGGCACGCACCCTGATAGAGGGTAGCGGGGATGTTGCAGCTGGCGTGCTTGGCTCCTTCAGGCTAGACTCCACCCTTACCCGAGTCTTAGCCGATTCTGACAAGCGCAGCCGAGTTTGCTCATTGGATGAGAGCCCACACATTCGCTTTAGGACCGGGGAAAGGGGAGTTTCAATGGGCAACCTGGGAGGTTTCACACAGCGGGGCATCCCGAATTGGGGGCAAGGACTAAAGCCTGGCATAGTCAAAATCCCAGTTTTTGGTCCATTTTAACATCAGCCTCTAAAGCAGTTTACCTCCCCTCCCCCCCTAGAATCTTATAGACTCCAGGGGTTCTTTACACTGCTGATCAACCTTAGGGTTCCTGGTTTGAGCTCTTGCCTGTCAGACAGGAAGTAGCCAGTCCTCTCTGCAGAGAATGAGGGAAGATCCACAACTTATAAAGGGAAAGGCATTCGGACAAAATAGAATAATACACTTGTGAACACCACCACAGTGTTTACAGATCTTTGCGTTGTTTCTTGTTAAAACCCCAAACTCATCCCCTGGGTAAAAAGAGACTCCTTACCAATGCCCTTCTTGCATTAAATTGGACCAAAATCCAGGATTTTGACTATCCCGTGTTTTGGTTCTTGCCCCCAGGGCATCCCGGATCGGTGAAACTTCCCCGGTTGCCCAGTAAAACTCACCTTTCACCGGTCCTAAGGCGCATGCACAGGCTCTTGTCCTATTACCTGTGCTTGTCAATATCGGCTAAGGGCTGAGTCTAGCCAGAAGTAGCTGAGCAGAGCCAAGTGCACCAAGTGGCTGCCTCCACGCTACCCTCTAACAGGCTGCATGCCCGTGCCGGGGAATAAAGGTATAGCTGACCTCGCCTGCGGCCTGCACATGCACCGTTGGATCTAGGGGGGAAGGCAACATTTAGGGGGATGCCCGGGGGGGGGGAGATCAGAGGGCCCTGGAGTCTATAAGCTTTTGGTCCACTTTTAGAGCGGCATTGACAAGCAGACTGAAGAGGGGCTAGTAAAGTTACAAGCATCAAAACAGCTTTTGGGAAGCTGTGATTCTGACAGTTTGGGGAAGCTGTCAGGACAGTCTGGTCCAAACAATTAGTGGTTCTTGGGAGCAGCCATGATGGGATTACTGCGGCATGCTGCCCCATTGACTACTTTTGAGAGGAGAAGGGGGGCGCTTTGTCTCATAAATCTCAATAGAAGACACTGGGGGCAGGATGCGACAGTAATCCCATCATGGCTGCTCCCATGCACTATTTAGACTCGAATAAAGGGGGGTTGGGAGCAGCTCAATCACTATTATTTATACAAAATTATTATTATTCAGGGCCTGGGAACGAATTTACCGCCCAGTTTAACCCTCTCATCAACTAAATATCAAGCAACAAACATGTCTAGCTATGTGGAAAGACAGAGATTTGGTTGCATATATCTGCAGATACATGTGGAAGCCACACTGCACCGGCAAGGCACTCTGTGTTTAGTGTGGTCCCTACTCTTAATTCTGAGTCCCCAAAGTTGGGACATGCAATGCAGACAAATATCTGAGAGCTACTCACCTGGGAAGTAGCCAGCCTCCCTTTAGAACACTTCTATTTAGACTCGACTGTCCCTTTTTAAATGCATAATAAACCTGTATTAAATGCACCTCATGACCCTTACATTGGCCAGCTTCTCCATTACTTTTTTCCATTACTAGCGGAGACTCGTACTGCACAGGCATTATATCAAAATATAGTCATTTATTTCCTATAAATGGTAAATAAAAATACTTCTTACATGTGAACTATTAAATACAAGTACATAAGTAAGTAGCCCTAAACCTTCCCTTGCAACTCTAGTCTGGCCTACCCTCCTCAACCCATCAGTGAGCCCTGCATTATAGAAATACTCACCTTTACCTAGCAGAAATCAGTCCAACAGGAAATAGCTGCACACATATGTGGCAGGTGCTTCTCCTATATTAGGTGGCGTGTAGTTGTTTTCTATGTGTGCCATACAGAGCTGTGTGAGAGAAAAAGGCAGTAATTCAGATTTAGGGTTCCTGGCCAGCAGGATTTGCCAGGAAGGGTATTGGCCCACTTTGAATTGTTTGCAAATGTTCTTTTGCTATGCTGTATCTCCTGGACACTGTCCTCTTTCTACCAGGGCGAGTGTACCCAGTGCGCAACCTTTACCCAGTGCGCAGCCCCCGGCTGCTGTGACACTTCAGAATGGTTTAGTAAGTATTCCTTTATTTTGACTTTATGGAAACATCTGTCCTGCAGCCATTTGGCATGTTTTAGTTGTGCAATGGATATCATAGATTTAAAGAGGAACTTTTAAGTCAAGCCGACCAATGCTTACCTGTTCCTCATTCATTGTTTGGCTGCCAATAACGTGACCACTCAGGATTGCACATCAAACCTTATTGGTTGCTGGCAGTCACATGATTAACTGCCATAGTGAATGAGTAGGTGTTGACCTTCCTTTTGTTACTCTCTCTTTTCCTCTAAGTTGCCATTATGAAGTAATTTATTTCTGAAAAAATGTTTTTTGTTTTGTTTTTAGACCGAGGAGGAAGCTTTACAGAGGGCTCTAGAAATGTCTCTAGCAGAGTCATCACAGAACACACCTCAGCAGAGCAGGTTAAATGAAAACTTGTGCTGGTGTCTATGAAGGTTCCTAAACATCTAGTGCTAGATAGCATAGCTGCATGTGTCTCATCGGGGGAACTTATGCTGCTCTTTAAAGGGATTTGCTTTTCCACAGCATCTCTGCTCTGCATGTCTGGCAGGACTTATGGTCAGGTGATGGGTGCATGCAGAGGGGAGGGGGCTGTGACTTTGCTGAATATGACCACCAAAGGATACGGGGACTAAGTGAGTTTTACACTTGACTCTAGGGAAGGATTTTAGATAGACCTAGATTCCAGGACTGGTTATGCTTTATCTTTTTGGGCCTTGAAGTATTCCGAATGTCACAAATGACTTTCGGATGGCTGTGGATTACCGCATATCGTTACAGGTACAGAGGAGACAATCCTTAGAGAGCCTGTTCCATCCCACGGTGTGGTGCACACATCACATTGCACTGTAAGCGATCTACATTCCAATTTTAGGCTTATGACTGCGTAGAAAGTATCACACCTGATTACAACAGAATCAGTTAGGATAAATGAATTGCTATTTGGCTTATATAATGTAACCCAATGGACCTCTCAGCATGGAGCTGGCAGGCTTTTCTAAATAGCCCAGCAGGAGGGAGAGATGGCCCATCCCAAGGTTTTACCTCCCTTTATCAATATATGGCTCCCTGAACTTAGTCGTTTCTGTATTTTGAGATCCAGCGACAGCTGCAAAGGTGAAAGCCTCTGAACAAGGCATTTCCAGCTTTTTCCACAAACCTGATACTTTGTTGGGGGGGGGGGGGTACAACAGAGGTGGATTCCACATCTCCAGCTGCTGGGGGAATGTTTGAGTCCAGGACCTCCTGCATGCACAATGAATGAATTTTTGAAAGTTTATATCTTTGTGTGCCAAACGCATGCTGAACTTATGTAGTATGTTATTATTTTATCTTATGTTAGCAAATGTGTGTTTAATGGAACTGTACACCGAGATCTAAAAGAAGAGGAGTGAGTCCTGTACACACAGAACACAGCTCCAGAGCACTTTAACCCAGATTTTATTGGCTGAGGTGATGGAGTTCTGCTATAGGCACTACCTGTGCAGCAGGGTTGATCCAGGTGCTACTACAGCACCTTAAAGTGACCAATCACCAGGATAGTCGAAATACTGGTGATTGGTCCCTGTCCCACGGACATCCATATGTAGGATGCCCACCTGTGTGAAGCCCCCCAGATTGCCCACTTTTACTCACTTTTCTCCGTTCCCACAGCGCACGTGCGGATACTCGTCCAATCAGCGCTTTATGCGGTACATACTAATTGTGTTGGCGGACACATACCCGACTTCCCTTTCAAGTGCACGCTCCCGTATGCCCAGCGTGAATGGCTGGGTGTAGGGAACGTGCACAGCTGCAGAGAAGCCGTGGATGCGGCCGTCGGTGAAGACAGCATTGTGGGAGCCGCTGGGATCAGGCAAGATTAGCGTGTGGGGGGGCATCTGATATAGGTTGCCCCAGGGGAGGCTAGTGGCCAGTCCTGGAATCTCTTAGGGGGTGATTGGTCCACTTTAAACCGGAACAACACTCTCTCCAAGATGGCTGCACCCATGGGATTTTAGGGGAACGGTGCTGGATCCTGGCCAACCCCGTCCTGTCTGAGCACAAGGGGAGGGAGGCAAGGTGGAGGCTTACATATAGACTAGAGGAAGGAAAAATCTTTAGTTAAGAAAAATAGTCAATGCGTAACAGGGAGGGATGAGAGTTGTGCTAACAAATAGTGGTTTCATAATGACTGTTGTACACCTTGTATTTCAGCACTCAGGAAGATGAGGACTTGGCTTTGGCCCGAGCTTTGTCAGCTAGTGAGGAGGAATACAGGCGACAGCAAGCGGTAGGTACAACTAGGCTTTGTCATGTTATGCCACAAATAATCCCTGCAAAAGAGCAATACTCACTTTTCCATAGCAGAGCTCAATACAATGGGGGACAAAAAAACAGCTTTTCACATGTACAGCAGTTCAATGTGCAGCTATTTCTGGTCCCTGTCATACAGAGATCCATGAGGAAAAGGTAAGAATCTCCTAAATTTGTGGCTTACGGGCCCGCAGGTTTGGCTCCCTGTGCACTTGGAGTTGCCAAGGAGGGTTTAAGTCTGCTTTAAGTGTTGCCTCATTCAGCTATAATTTCTCCTAGAACATATGCCCTAAATTGGGACACAAATTACTGTAGAATGCTCTTTTGTTTGCTGCCAACAGCAATGTCTCGGAGGATGCCAGAGTCTGGGGTGCGTTAGCCAATGGAGACACATCAAGGCCGTGGTTGGCTAAGAATTTTGCAGCAACTGGTGTCCACACACAAAAATGGATGTCCTGATCTGCCCCCAAATAAGTATAGGTTTCCTTTAAAGTGGACCAACACCCAGGATTTTGACTATCCTGGGTCTTGGTCCACTTCGGTGGGGCACCCCCGATCGGGGTGCCCCGCTGTGTGAAACCCCCCCTAACCCCCCGAAAAACTCACCTCTCCCCGCTCCCAGCGCCGACGTACAAGGGGAGAACTGGAACGTCTAAGCGGCGGCGGCCGCCGCCGCCTCCCTCGCATCACTTTTGACGCGCGCGCGCCCGCGCCGGCCGTTCGCAGACGGCCGGCGCGGAGGCGCGCACGCCTACAGGGGCGCGAGGGAGGCGGCGGTGAGTTGGGGTGTTTGGGGGGGGTTTCACCCCGCGGGACATCCCGATCTCGGATGTCCCGCGGGGTGGGGGGTGATCGGCCCGGGAATCTTATAGATTCCCGGGCCGATCACCCCAGGGTGTTGGTCCACTTTAAAGTGGTCCCACACCCAGATTGCTTTCTTTTTCCAAAACACCTGTCAAGTCAGGACCACTTGACTGCCGACAGCCAATCCCGGGGCGCATTTTGCTGGCTGATTGAGGGGTCACCCACCAGTTATGTAGAAAATAGGTGTAGGACCTGTTAAAAGGAAATTTCTTCTTCTTTCCTGTCTATGTAAAAATCATTTGAGTGCCACTTTAGCGATGTTGTACTGTGTGTTGTCAGTTAAAGTCACAATATACAAGGTACCAATAGTCCAGCACCAGCCAATGAAAAGGCACCAATCCTTGGTATAAAAAGCAATCTTTCAAATATTTTTTCCTTCAGTGCTCTCACCGTCATGCTTAGGAATTGTCACCTGATAAAGGAGGTAAGTTTAGTTTTTTGTTCTCGGGTGTATTGGGCCTCTCTGTACCTTGTATGTTGTACGCCGGATCACTGCATTGTATGCTGTGCACTTTTCACAATGAGATATTAGCTGTTTGTCTGGACTTATTACATCTATCTTATCCTGCTTTAGGGACCGAGTCGAGATGCCAAACAAAGCACCTGCAATATGTGCTAGCACGCCAGTGGACCACCAACTACCCCCCAGGCACACACAGAAAACACGGGCACAAGACTGGAGCCATATTTCAGCATTTCCAACCAACAGATACAATATTTGATACAGCTATTTCTTTCCTGTAAGCTATATAGGTTACTCTTCTGCTTGTATTACGGTATGTGCTATTTACAGTGAAATTTAAGCCTCATTCTTCGGGTGAGGTTGGGTTAGAACCTCTGTCATTGATCAATTGCTATGATGCCAACTGAAATCTTTCCACTGCCACTGAGAAGTTCTAACCCTTCATCATGGTATAGCATAACATACTAAATAACGCAACCATTTAATACACTAGCTCAGAATTAAAACTTGGATACCTGTTTATTCTCTTTAAGTTGTCTCCATCATTAGTGGGTGTACTGCATTTACAACAAGGCAATGTAGCTAGTGTAGTGTAGTTGGTGGTGTCTGGTTACTTTTTCATCCCACGTTGCTGCTTCTTTCTGATTTGGCCAACCCAGCAGGTTTATAGGTCCTCCTGTGTCATAGCATTTTGTTCTTTCCCTACAGAAAAGACAACGGGGTCATAGTAAGCCCACTCACTAAAGTAAGAAATTAAATATGACATTTGTCAACTAAGCCAACTGTTGGCTAAAGCAGGATGAAATGTGAACTGGCACCACTGAAGCGTCAATACTATGGTATGGTAATGATCTCGTAAACTTAGTACATTCGCCAGTGGCAGATGGGCTTTAAAGGGCAACTATATAACAAAGCTTTTATTAATGTTAACCCAGGAAACTGCGCAGCCTTGCAAAATCTAAATAATATATATATATATATATATATATATATAACATAAATCCCCCCCCCTGTGCTAAGCAATAACAATTCAGCTGCTGTAATTGTCATCCGGGTGCAGCAGCTTCTGGGTTTGTGTGACTGACCTCAGGGTGTATCATTGTTAGAATGCCCACCCCTGCCAGGATTGGAAAGCATTGCCTGACTTGGGCTTGGTGCAGGGGGGGAGAGGGGTGAAGGAGGGATTTAGTTGGAGATCCACTTTAAGCTTTATTTTAAAACTCCCCTTCCCCTACATATAATTCTTTGGACCCTACATATAATTGTCTTACCCTCTCCTGCGACAATAAGATTTGGTATTGTGTTACACTGACCCTATGTCAAAACTTTACCCTTCAACATATGCAAAACCAGTTTCCGGAAGTTTATTAACCCTTTATGTGCTTCGCTGGAATGAACATATGCCGGAAGCTCAATGCGAACATGACGTAATAGTGCGACATATGTCGGGAGGGGGATAAGTATGGTATCCCTTTTGGAGAATGGCCCTATTTGGAACTCCAGCCCTTCCTGACACCGAACAAATCAGCATGGCACTGACTTACAGAATCAGGTGAAGGGCTGGGTTAGTTTGCTGCAGACAGAAAAGAAGTACAGTATATTAATTGGGGAAATTATGAAAATAGGCCATGCTTTTGCTTTTAATTGGACACAAGGTCCACTTTGGAAATAATTTGGATGTGCAAGGCTGTCAATGGTTAACCTTCCCTGAGGCTCTTTTCCCTTCTGTCTCCTCTGTAGTCCTAGAAGAAGACTGATGGCTGAAGAAGAACACGCTGGCCATCAAGTCTGCCATTTTAAGTTTATATTATTTTTACTTAACTGTACTTACTTATTAACCCCCCCCCCCCCCCACCTCCAATGCAAGTCAGATCCAAGATATAATATAACTAAAAATCCATATTTGTGAATGAGGCTCTACTCACAGACAAAGGAAACAGCAATGACATGAATATTGGAAGACTTGTAGACTTTGCCTTTTAAGCTTAAAGGTCAACTAATGTTTTAATATTCTATTACATGTAAATTATTTATTTTAGTCATTTGCGATGAGGTGTTTAAATACATTTAAACTTGCTTACTTTAAAGAAGACGTCCTAAATCAGAATGCCCTGCTGCACTTTGGAGCTTGGTAAAGCAGAGTATAGAGCGCCACGTCACGTGACAACCCATCAGGCTCACTCGGCAACTCTCGCTAGTCACTGTCAGTCATGTGGGGTCGCGTTCTGGATCCCGTCAGTAAGAGCTGCAGTTCAGTATGCGGTGCTGGGCATCCCGATTAGGAACTTGGCTTTACCCCATAATACATGTGTTTAAAATTTCTTCTTTCTTCCCAAATTCACATATAGGCTTCCATATCCAATATCTGCACCTCCAGATCAATGGGCATATTTATTTATGCCTTTAAGAGAGTTGCCTTTCTTTTTTAGACTATTTATTTTTCAGTTAGATTGTTCCTTACATTATTAGCTACTATTTTGCTCATTAGTCGCTGGTGACATCACTGCTGCACTGGCTCCAGAATGTGTCTGTATAAGGCTGCCTCCCTTTGTTGTGACAGGTACATTTTCCAATCATAAAATCAAAACCTGAATCTGGCCTTTTCCCACAGGCCACATACAACACCTATATAAAATTACTTTTTGGGTGTAGTTCCTCCCTGGTGGGGCATCCCAATATATAGCCTGCCCCGCTATGTGTAACGGTTCGCCTGAAAACGTCCTACTTCCGGGTTCCCATATGGGCCGCTCAGCCAATCAGCAGTGCTCATTTCTGTTCTAATCTGAGTGGAGTGAGCACCTCTGGCGGCACCACCTATACAGAAAGCCCTGGTGTGGGCGGCGCCCGCAGCTAAAGGAATGCCGGGGGTGTGGCCTCAGCACAGGCACGCAGGGGTGACGTGCAGCCGGGGGGGCATCCCAAAGAGGTATAGCAATTCCCCAAGAGTCTTATAGACTCGAAGGGGGTGTTGCTCCTCTTTAAATCGGATTTAAACTCTCCATTGCAACACTGTGCCATGAGGGTCTATGCTGTCTCATGCTATTAGTGAGCCGAGCATTAGAGAAGGAAAAAGGCTGAATATGCATCCAATAAGAGTCACTGCGTGTGCATCTGTTCCCTGTCTGCCATACAGAGCTTTTATGCGGGATGTATCCTGAATTTTGGGCATGTGGGCAGCAGTGGTCAGGTGACCATAGCAGAGAGTGTAATGGAAGCACTGCAGATGCAGCTTTTACTTACATTGCCATCTGCTGGTGAGACATGGCATTGCTGACAATACCATTGTTTCTAATAACACTTGTTGTATGATGTAGATTTGTTTGATAAGTGTCCACAGTCATTCACTACAGGCACCTGACCATCCAAAGGTAACATTATTTAATGCCCCCTGTGTAATCCTGTACATCATACCTTGAATTCTCTCTCTATATAAGTCACAGGCAACATTTATTGTAGAAAACATTTGTTCTCACTAAATATTTTGCTTCCATGCCGGGTATTCCTGTAACTATATCTATAAATGTTCATGTATACATCAGATAATAGTTATATAAATGTTTATAAGCTCTCCCACACTACAGGTGAGATGTCCTGTCTACTGCCTGTTATAAGCACTATATACAAAAGTCTGTAAGGGGCTATCATAGAACCTGAAGTGAAATGTGCTGTCTAACATATAGAATTCTTTATTGTTGCGTAATTGGAACTAATAACATTAACCACAAAGGCAATGGACACAACACAGGATATTGTCGTACTGGGTTAAGCCTATTGGTTCCTGTAATGATCAGATGGGACATCCCAGAGCACATTTCACTGGGTGTTCTATGATGACCCCATTGATACTCATTTCTCAGGGTGTGAGAGTGCTGAAGTTTGCATGTGTAATGACTGATTATTTCTCTGTTTATACTGTGATTCCTTGTAACGGATGGAGGAAAGTGCAACCTCTCCACCTGCTATTACTTTTAATTTATAAACTACCAAATAAATTATGAATGTACAAAAGTCTGTACATAGCTGTGTCTTTGTGTCCATCCTTTTACAAGGCACAAGCATTAGTGCTATGCCTATGTCATTCTCACAGAATAAGCCAGCAGAGATGTAGCAATCCTTACCTTGACACTGATTATTGTGGCACTTTGTTAAAGTGGACCAAAACCCAGGATTTTGACTATCCTGGGTTTTGGTCCTTTCCCCTGCAGCACCCCACTGCGTGACCCCCCCCCCCCCCCCCCCCAGGGCGCCGAGACCAACTCACCTCTTCCCGGTCCTACGGTGCGTCTAAGAGCAGCAGCAGCTCTGAGTACACTGACGACCGCATCCTCCGCTTCCCCCTCTAACAGGGAGCGTGCCTGCCCCGGCCATTTGCAAATGGTATGCTGGAGGGATAGCGGGGATGCGGCTTGCGCACCGTTGGACTGGGGGTTTCACACAACGGGGCATCCCGATTTTGGATGCCTGGGGGGAATCGATCGGCCTGGATTTTGGTCCACTCCGATCACTGAAAATGGCTAAAGGTCCACCTACACTCTGGTTTGGGATGGCTCACTGCACAAAGGGTAAAAAGACTTTAATAAATGTCCCTTCTGCTCACTGCTTGTTCAGTCGGTTGGCAACTTTTTAGGGCCATGGCAAAAAGGAATTCTGCATGAGATATTGTTTAATTCGGCACAGACACAATTGAAGTGGACCAAAGCCCAGGATTTTGACTATCCTGGGTTTTGGTCCTTTCCCCCGGGGTGCCCCGCTATGTGAAATATATCACACTGTGCCATTGTTTAAAGTCCCTGTCCAGGCACAAGCTAACTTCCCCTCCCTCTTATCACCCATGGCGACAGTGTAAAATAAGTCATTTTAAATCATCTCAAGATCTCCCATTATATGTAAATAACCTCCTAAGTATTTTTAAGTAGAGCTGCTGGCTTCACTTCTATTTCTGGGTGTAGTTGAGCCAAGAAGGTTGCATCGTGGTGCAGCTTTATGAGAATGCTCTTCTGTAGTCAGACATTTGTGGGATCACTGAGGCTTGTCGTGCTAATGAGTGGCAACTAGACCACTTTTTTGTAGTCCTGGAGGAAAGAAATTGAAAAGAGGGACAAACTTTAGAGCCCTGCTATGGCTTCTACCAGGCACAGCTGGAAATAGAGGCGAGACACATGGGACAGGTATCAGGTGAGCTGATTGCTGCCTTATTATTGCTATTGTTTGGCTTGTCCCTTTAACTTATGTCAATTAAAAGGGTCTGTTCAAGCATAAAAAAATGTGCTTTACCTTTGTTCCCCACAGCTCCGGGGTTTTTTAAAACTTACTCAACCAAGCTTTGGCACACCCCCTGCATTGTGTGGGACCTACAATCTTAACAATTGGTAGGTTTTAAAACACTGAGGCAGACGGAAGAGACAAAGGGGACAAAAGGGGACTATAGAATTTGTTTTTCTTTATACCTGGACAGACCCCTATCTGTGCTTGATTTTCTGAACAGGGGTCTTCTATGTTTAAAGAGCAGATGGATATTCGGATTTCTTCTATTCTGGAAGTTTTGGTTATCCCAGTTTCTAAGGCTCCTAACAGGAAGAAGGGAGACCCATACAGACCTGAAATGAAGAAGCAGTTGTTTCCCCAACAGTCTCATTTTACCAGACTTCTCCAAAAGGAATAGAAAAGCCAGACAAGCTCCCCACCATTCCTAGAGTCCTGGATACTAAGTACCCTTTTCCCACAGACCTAAGTTATGGTCTTCTTCTCCTGAGGTGGATGATCCGGTTTCATGACTCTCCAAGAACACTGTTATTCCTACTTCGGATAGTGCTTCTCTTTTAATCAAAACCCCATCTTTTCAGGAGGCTTTGAGAGATACAGAGACTCTAGAAAGCTTTGGCTGGATAGTCAACTGTCGCATATCATTCCCTCAAGAGTTATCTCCTCAGGCCAAAGTCTTTCTTCTTGAAGAAAATAGACTATTACTCCAGGCCAGAGTACAGACTCTCTTCACCTGCCCTCACCCGACGATCTGTCAGGGAATGCGTCTGTTGGACTTGATGGAGTCTTTCTTCAAGACGGTGCCTTTTGCATTGTTCCACACACGACCCCTGTAGGCGGCATCCACAAAGACCCGGGATCACTCCCTAAACCTTTTTTCCGGTACAACGGAAGATGGTCACCACGGATGCCAGCCTAACGGGTTGGGGGGGTGTCATGGGGTCACAAATGATACAGGGACAGTGGGGACCAGGGGAGAGCAGACTTCCCATAAATAACCTGGAGCTGAGAGCAATTCTCTCACACATTGGAGCTGTAATCTGAGGGGTCATCCCTTCAGGGTTCAAGCAGACAACATGATGGCGTGGCGTATATTAACCACTAGTGGGCACCAGAAGCAGGAGAGGTGAGCCGGATCTTACTCTGGGCCAAAAAGAATGCTCCGAGCATCTCAGTGAGCCACATACCAGGACTGGACAACATGCAAGCTGATCATCTAAACAGGGCAACCTTGGATCAGGGAGAATGGTCCCTTAGTTTGTGGAATTTTCGAGTCCTATGCATGTGCTGAGGCCTTCCAGACGTGGATCTCTGCGTCTTGCCATAATGGGAAAGTTCTGAGGTTTGTCCAATGACCTCTATGGCTATAGCAGGGGATGCTTTGTCTCTTCCTTGGTCAGCATTCAGGTTGGTCATGTACTAAATAAGATAGCCCACAAGGGGGCCCACCCATCCAGGTGGCACCCTATTGGCCAAGGAGAGGTTGGTTTTTATGCATAATAAGGATGTCGGAAGGCGACCATTGGCGGCTGGCCAGCGATCCAGATCTCATACAGGGGCCTCTACGGCATTTTACATTTTATAAGGTAGATGTTAGAACTTTGGCGGATGCCGCCTTTGGTAGAAAGGCATTGCAAACACCATTATGCTCTTCAGCTAAAAATAGATTTTTGATTTATTCCTCAGATTAGAGGAAATAAGTCGACACCTGGGAACTCACCCTGAATCAAGGGCACTGCTTTGGGAGGTCCCATTCGCATCTGAATAGCTGTCGCCCTGGGGTGGAATATGAGAGAAAATACAGTTCTGTTATTCTCACCTGTAGAATTGAAAAAATATCAACCTTTTTTATTGTGGCCCACGACCAGGTTCCAAGTCAGTTAAAGGGCCACTCCAGCCCATTTGTTAAAAAATAGCATCCCCCCGCCCTGCCCCCTCCTATTGGCTATATTGCACATGTTATAAAAGAAAAAAAGACTCATCTTCACCCTGGTGCAGATGCGGCACCGATCGCCCGCCACCATGTTAATGAAGTCCTGGCTGGCCACTCGGAGCGGAACCTGAATGGGCAGACGGGAGCGCGGGATGCAGAGAGCGCTGGCTCCAAGTGGCTGGCTGGGACTTCAGAACCATTGCAGCTGGATTCAGGGCAAAGGTGAGTATATTTTATTTTATCACAGTGGCCCCCACTCGACAAAAGGTTAAGCACCCCATCTATAGAGGGATGCCTCACTGTGTTAAACCCCTGGGGTCCTGCAATCTTGGCCACCGCATCCCTGGCTTCCCTGTAGCTGTGTACGCTTTTGTGCCCAAACAGAAGGTCGGGGATGCAGCGAACCAGCTACACAGTCATGACAATTTAGAGATCTCAAAACTGCTGTTGGGCGTGATTTTGGCAGTGGAAAAACAATTTTATTTCAAAACCAGGCCACCCACACCGAGACAGAATTGCCCGAGGCACTTGGCGGGTGGGGGCCGTCAAAATGGGTTTTGATGCACTTTTGACAAACTATTTCCTAATATGGGTGAGGGCCAGCTTTTTATGGAGATTCCATAGCATTCAGCGTGGTCTTCCTGGGTGGACCCACCTCATATCAGCGAGGGAGCCAAGTGTCAACCTGACAATGTTCCCTAACCATTTTTTTCATGGTTTTAGTTGATAATCACTTTGGATGTATTTACCCCAAGTAGCAGAGCAGAATTACACTCTTCCCAATATGAGCTTGACATAAGATTTTCTTAAGCCTTGCCAGAAGACTCATCAAAAACGCCGGCCTGCCCTCCCTCCTCCTCCTGCTGGACACTGCGCGTCGTTACCTGCGGTACCGAAGGTCGGGTGAGGGGCCTGATGGCCATCACTGTCATTTGTTTTGGCTTTTATACATTTAGCATGGTCTGAGTGTGTGCTTGTGTTCCAGGTGGACCATTGATCATATTAAAGGGGGGTTCTCCCGGTCCAGGTCCCTGGTTAAAATTTAGCTGGCATAAAATCCTCCCACTCGGGACTTAAAGGGGCATCCCGGGTGGCATAATTGCGTAATTCCCCAAAAATATAAAGAGCATTGTACACATTTAATTGTATATACTATATATAGTACTAAAAAATCACCATATGGAGGCTTCCCCGGATACTGGGCTTGTGCCCCCCTCGGGGCAATCCAGGCTGTGTTTGGGGTGTGGGGTATCCCTTTTGGGGGATGATGTATATTTATGTGTACCCTGTGCGCAGCGGACTTTTACGTGGCAGACCGGATCTCAGGCGTCTGGTTCTGCTCTGCCGGTCTCCTCCCCGTCTCCCCCTCGCCTGACACGTGCGTGTGATGTGGTCATTAGCGGGGAGTCGCAATCTGAGGTGTGTGCCAGATTGGCCAATCTTGAAAAATAGTTTTCTAGTGCCGTCGCCAAAAAGGCCACGGCAAAGAGGAAACATTTGTATTCGGCTGCGCAGGCCTTTGATAGGGAGGACTTCCTGGATTGGTCTGATTGCTCCCCGCGTGAGGAAGGGGAGCTGTATGAGGGGTCTGATGACTCCGACGATCAGCAGTTTGTGGGCGCTGATACCGAGCAGGGCCAGGGGGATTCCTCGGATACATCCAGGGTCCTGGCTCAGGTGTTTGAGGTCCTGGCTATTTCTCCCCCCGAGACAGCTCCTCCGCTGAAGGGGGAGTTCTTTGAAGAGACGAAGCCCCGCTTGGAATTTCCTTATCAAAAGCATTTTGATGGTATCATTCGCAAGGAATGGGACAGGCCGACACGGCTTCCGGGTGTCCCACCGGGTTGGGACAAGAAATGTCCCTTTCCGGCGGATGCAGTGAAGCACTGGTCGTCTCCCCCCGAGGTGGATGCTCCTGTTTTGGGGTTGTCCAGCTCCTCAGTCCTCCATTCTCCGGAGTGCACTACCCTCAAGGATGGTGAGGATAAACGCATTGACCAGATGGCTTGTCATGGTTTTGCCAGTGTTGGATCGGCCTTGCGGACGGTTTGTGCTTCTGTGCTTGTACTGGTTGCTGCCAGGTCGGTTGCTAGAGGATTGTTGACCTCATCCGGGCTTGACCCGGCTAGTGAGGAGTTTGCCGACCTTAAGTGCTGTGAGTTATTCTTATCCTTTGTACTGTCCACCCTGAACGACACTTTGGTGATGTGTAGCAGAGTTGCGGCTCTGCTTGTGGCTATCCGCCGGTCGGTTTGGTTACGCCAGTGGGCGGCTGATTTTGTGTCCAAAAAGTCGCTCACGGCCCTTCCCTTTGTGGGGTTGCGGCTCTTTGGAGAAAAATTGGATTCGGTGGCAAAGGGAGGTAAGTTACCTCAGCGTAAGAAGCAGCGTCGCCCCTCTCGGGGGGCGGCTTCCTTCTCTCAGTCCTTTCGTGGGGCTAGAGTCGGCAGGGGTTCGGCTTTCCCCTCGTCCAAAAGTGATTCCTGGACCAGGGGCAGGGGTCGGGCCCGTCCAGGACACAGTTGGGGCTCCAAGCCTAGAGTCGCTGCCAAGCCGGCTCAGCAATGAGGGGGCGCCCTCACCCTTGCGGGTGGGGGGGGACGGCTGCTACTCTTCTCCCAGGAGAGGTCTCGGACAGGTGGATTCAGGAAGTGGTGTCTTCCGGTTCCAAGCTGGAGTTCGAGTTCCGGACCCCTCCCAGATTCTTCAGTTCTCGGGTGCCGTCAGATCCTCTGGCCACCCAGGGGCTTCGGGTGGCAGTAGCAAGTCTCTTGGACATGGCTGTCATCTGCCCGGTGCCCCACTCAGACGGGGGCTCGGGCTTCTATTCCAATTTGTTCACGGTGCCCAAGAAGGACGGATCCGTTCATCCCATTCTGGATCTGAAGTTGCTCAACAGGTATGTTCGTCCCCGGAAGTTCCGTATGGAAACTCTGCGCTCAGCCATCCACTCACTTCGTCATGGGGACTTCATGACGTCCATAGACATCAAAGATGCTTACCTGCATATTCCAATATTTCCGGCACACCAGAGATTCCTCAGGTTTGTCGTGGCTCTTGTAAGGCTCTTCCGTTTGGCCTTACCTCGGCTCCAAGGGTTTTTACCAAGGTGTTGGCAGGAGTGATGGCCAGGGGTATCCGCATCGTGCCCTATCCGGACGATCTTCTCATCATGGTGTCTTCCCTCAGTCAGGCGCAGCTGGATACCAGGAATGTGGTGTCCACTCTGGAGAGTTTCGGTTGGATGATCAACTATCCCAAGTCCTGCCTCACTCCCTCCAGGGTGGTGGAGTTCCTGGGAATGTCGCTGGATACTTCTCAGGCCAGGGTGTTTCTCCCCCGAGCCAAGGTTCTTCTGATTCAGGAATTAACTCGGCGTCTTCTATCCATTCCCCGTCCGTCCATCCGGCTAGGGATGCGACTCGTGGGATTGATGGTGGCGTCGTTCGAGGCGGTTCCCTTTGCCCAGTTTCACACAAGGACGCTCCAGCTCCATATCTTGGTGCCTGGGACGGGTCCCCGCTGTCATTGGATCAGTCCTTTCTGATGTCCCCCCCCCCCCCCCCCCCGGGTGCGGCGTTCCCTTCGGTGGTGGCTGAAACCAAGCAATCTGACGAGGGGCAGGTCCTTTCTGACCCCTCGTTGGGAGATGGTCACCACGGATGCCAGCCTGTCAGGTTGGGGGGGATTTTGGAAGGATCTTCAGTTTCAGGGACTGTGGGGGCCTCTGGAGGTTCACGATCCCATCAATGTTCTGGAGTTGAGAGCCATCAGGCTGGTTCTGGCTCACTTGACTCATCAGTTGCGGGGCCTACCGGTCCAAGTTCGGTCGGACAATCGGACGGCAGTCGCCTATATCAATCACCAGGGATGGACTCGCAGCAGGGCAGTGCC
Organism: Gastrophryne carolinensis; assembly: GCA_027917425.1. Classification (NCBI taxonomy): domain Eukaryota; kingdom Metazoa; phylum Chordata; class Amphibia; order Anura; family Microhylidae; genus Gastrophryne; species Gastrophryne carolinensis. The sequence goes on from CM051240.1 coordinate 188,657,466, forward strand.
CTCAGGGAAGTGTCCTTGATCCTTGCCTGGGCAGAGAAAAATGTCCCATGCATCTCGGCGGTGTACATTCCGGGAGTGGAGAACACGGAGGCGGACTCCCTGAGCAGGGGGTCATCTCGCCGGGGGGAATGGTCGCTCTGCCCCAAGGTATTTTGGTTGCTTTGCCACCGGGGGTCTCTGGAGGTGGACCTCTTTGCCTCTCGTCACAATCACAAGCTTCCGGCATTTGTGTCTCTCTCGTAGGATCCACTGGCAGTGGATGCCATGTCTCTGAACTGGAGGGATCTGGGGTTTCTGTACCTGTTCCCTCCGTTTCCCATGGTGGGCAGAGTGGTGCGCAAGCTGGCCCAAGAGGGCGCGCAGCACTCATGGTGGCTCCAAGGTGGCCAAGACAGGTTTTGTTTGCAGACGTGGTAAGGTTGGCGGAGGATCAGTTAGACCTGCCCCTTCTGCCGGATCTGCTCACTCAGGGGCCACTGCTGTACCCCAATTTACCAACGCTGGCTTTGACGGCGTGGTTGCTGAAACCTCCATCTTGAGGGAGGAAGGTCTTTCTGATGCTGTCATTCAGACTCTGGTTAGGGCTACAAAGCAGTCTTCCTCTGTCATCTATTATAGGACTTGGAGGTCTTATATTGATTGGTGTGAGGTCAGGGCCTCTGCTTTTCATTTGAATCAGGATATTGTTCCTCCCTCCTTGTGTCCTAAGCCCAGCAATGACAAGGAGAGGGTTTTGCATTCTTTGGATGTGGTTCGCTGTGTGAAGTACTATTTGGTGGCTACTTCTCCTTTTCGTAGGACTGACGCCCTTTTTGTGGTGCCCTCTTTGCCTAGGAAGGGTTTGGCTCCTGCCAAGTCCTCCATTAGTAAATGGATTCGCCAGACCATTGTTGGGGCCTATTCTGCCAAGGGGAAGGTTCCCCCTTTTCGTGTTACTGCTCATTCTACTCGTGCTGTTGGGGCATCCTGGGCCTTCCAGCACCAGGCTTCTGTTGAGCAAGTTTGTAAGGCTGCTACTTGGTCTTCGGTTCACACTTTTTCAAAGTTTTACAAGGTTGATGTTCGGGCCTCAGCGAATGCTGTTTTTGGCCGCAAAGTTCTGCAAGCTGCAGTGGTTTAAGTTTGTGCCTAGTTTTTTGTGGATCCCCGCCCTTTATGGACACTGCTATTGGATGTCCCATGTGTAATGAATGTCTTGAAGCGGGGTGTGTGACATACTTAGAATAATACCATTTTGTGAATACTCACCTGTAAAATGGGTATTATAAGTATGTCACACACCCCGCTTCACCCTGCCCTTTTGTATTCTGAATCCTTTATATGGTGAACCTTTCTTAGTTTTAATTGGCTTTCCTGGTCCCTTGATGTTACTGCTATCTTTATACTGGGTAATGAGTGGGAGGTCCCAGGTATTTATGGGCCGGGAGGGTCTGACCTTTTTTTGTTATCATCTCTGCAAGATCGCCATTTACAGGTCAGTATACCCAAGTGTAATGAATGTCTTGAAGCAGGGTGTGTGACATACTTATAATACCCATTTTACAGGTCAGTATTCACAAAATGGTATTTTTTTACAATTAAAAAAAAAAAAAATATTTGTCATCTACCCCCTGCCTGTCACAGAATTCCCAGCAGAGAAATCCCCTATTATAGAATGACCAGTAATTGAGAGCGGCGAGACAGAGGCGGATATGCGGCAAACCGTGTTTAATGGTGATAAACAGAAACAAGTATGCATAGCACACAACAACCAGGCTGCTGTACTGATACACAAGTGAACATAATAACAAGTCCAAAAGGGAATCACAAAGCTGTGGCAGGGGTCCTGGGTTCTGGATTCAGAGTCTGGGTACAGGAAGACAATGCAATGCTGATCCACTGGCTACAGGGGTGGATCAGCTTATAAAGGACAGGAAGTAAAACAGGTGCTGGCTAATTACCAGCACCTCTGCAGGGAGGGACACCTGCTGGTGGAGCAGTATATGGCAGGGGAAAGCCCAGGAAAGGGAGCCAGCCAAAAGCAGTACAGAGCAGATGCATGCTCCCGTGTTGCGGGCAAACTCTAGACCTGACACTGCCGTTGTCATCGACCCCCTGCTGCTGTCCTCGACCCCCGCCGCTGTTCTTGACCCCCTGATGTGTCTTCTACCATGTTCTCTACTCTACCTGCTGCTGTCCTCTACAGCTCACCTACCCCCTCAACCCCCTACTGCTGCCCTTTACCCCCTGCTGCTGTTCTCTATCACTCACCTAACTCCTCCACCCCCTGCCTCTAATGAGGTATGCTTCTAATGAGGTGCCACGCCTCTTCCAGGCCACGCACCCCCCTCCCACCCCAAGTGGACCCCCCCAGGATAAAATTCTGTGTGCGTCACTGTAGGTATGAGACATTCTTGACTGTATCATTTCAATACAACCCTGTCTTCATTCCTCCAAAGGTTTTCCACCATAAAGGAGAATTTTACATGGTTAAGGCTTCCACTGTCCCCTTGCCAGGATTTCTAGGAAATGGACATTTCATGGCAGTATTAGATATTGTGTGCTCCTGATAGATATTAACTAATAAATGAACATCCAAAAGGATTTATTGCATACAGATTGCCCTTATGAACTTTACATTTTCTCCCTTTTACTTTCTCTTTTGCTTTTCTGGTAAAAAGGAATATCTACGGCACGGGGGCATTCCAGAATTGGAGAGGCCAAAACTGGGAAGCCCCGCCGGTGTTCCTCTTTAATATGAATATAAATTCTGAATGATTGCATTGCCAGGTACCTCTCTCTTGCTGCCCCCTCTGGCTGCACGCACCCACTGCCAGCCATTTAGATATGCCTGGTGGCACTGATAGAGGAGTGCTCGGGATGCTGATGGCAACCTGCAGGATAAAGGTGAGTACAGGCGAATCAGTGGGTTTTCACACAGCGCGGCATCTCAAATCAGGACCCCCCCAAGGGCAAGCTGTAACCCAGCAATGGAATCCAGAACAAGGTCAAAGCACATGTTTTGGCCTGCTTTAAGCAGCTGCCTTTTATTTCTTAAAGAGACAGTTGTCTATTCCTGGCAGTTAATTTAGTTTTGTTTCTTTGGAATGAATAGGGACTAATATTTGATTTTATCTTGAGCTCTATGTTATGCTAATTAATTGCGTACAATTAAGCTGTAGATTAAACAACTTGCAGCTAATTTCCTCTAGTAAAAGGTTAAACAATATGGTAATAATAAAAGACGGCTGTCTACAGGGCTGGATTAAGTGTGATGGAGGCCCCTGGGCACAAAATCTGGTGGAGGCCCCATATAGATTTCTTTTAGCCAAATAACTGATTGGTGGTTGTCTGGCACCCACCTAGTTACTAGAACATCAGATCAAGTCCCTTGTGTGGGTGAGTGCTGCTCGGGATCTCCTGCTTTGCCATCCTTTGCGGGGGGTGGTGTAGTCACTTAGCTGGTCCAGCAGAAAACAGTTCCCTGCATTGAGCTGCCAGCGGCTGTGCTTGGTGGCTCATGTGCAGTGACAGCTCTGCACCCACCCATCACTGTGGCGTTGCTGACATCGGCTTTGCTGCTCTAGACTCTCCGTCCTGCCCTGTGGTGGCTTTGGCTGCCCAGGCGCACCCCCACTGCCACCAATAGTTTTTTTTATTATTCTTTATTTTCGTATTTTTAAGTACAGTACATGAAACAATACAGTAACAATTAGGGGGACACAGCGAAAAATGGAGGGGGGGACGGGGGAGGCCGGGCCTCATGTCTGCATCCTGCTCATGATTCACATAACGACAACTCCAATGTTATTCAGGTGGCACTCCAGGGAGGGAAAGGATGGGAGGAGAGGGGGGGTTCGGGGGGAGAAGAGGCAAGCGGCAGACCATGCAGCAGCTCCCAGGTTTCGAGGAGTACAACAGGAACATGAGTGTGGCCCACCCTACAGGACTCTGTCCCTTCCTTACCGGTCGCGGTCCCACCAGCGCGGACGCATCCCGGAACCCACTTAACCAAACAGGGATCTAAACCCCTCCCGACTCCTGGAACAATAGCCAGGGCATCCATGTTGTCTTGAACTGCTCCTCTCTGTCGTGGAGTGACAACGTTAGGTCCTCCATTTCACAGATGTTTAAGACTTCCCCTATCCAGTCCCTCAATGATGGAGCATTTCTCTGCTTCCAGTACCTGGGAATCACCTGCTTGGCTGCATTCAATAAGTGAACACGCAAAGTTGCACTGGCAGCGCATCCCACATTAATTGCAGACATATACATGTTTATATTATGCAAAATGTGTCAGTTGTTGGAACTTTCATCAGGTCTAACATCAATTTTCTTGTGGTACATTTCAGTCTATGGTGGGGCTTGATTCATTGGGTTGGCTTATAACAACCTGTGCATTGTTGTAGAAACTTGTGTTGATCACGAAGGGGGTTATTTAAGAAAGGATAGCGCCAGGTAGTGCCTTGTAGCGGCAGGCTGGTGAATGCCGGGGGCTGTACGCAAAACCACATTTATAAAAGCGAATCTGGTGAGCGCCTCTAACATCGCTATGTAGCGTCACATGTATTATTACAGGTAGCTCAGCGTATAGCGCTGGCGCTCTATGTTCACGAGCGCCATGTAGTACCTGTCGCTCTGTAGCGCTCCCATACATTTCAATGGGGTTTCATTTGGTTGTGTTTAAATAGCGTATTTGGCAATTACAATTTTTTTTTTGCTGAAATCATTGTGTGACCTCTCCTGGCTGCAAACACTTTTAATAATTTTTTTATTTTAGATTTTTATGCAGAATTGTATGTACAGGTCTGGCACTAAAGTGTCATTTTCACAGTGTTAAAACAATGTAATTCCATGTCTTTGTTACTGGTGTATACGTGTTCAAAATCACCCAGCTTTAGAGCGCCGACGCTATGTGTGTGTAGTTTTTTTTCTAAAATATGGTGTGGAGTGCCCAGTGCTGGACACACTGAGCTGGCGCTACCTGTCACTCGTTGCAGCGCTGTACCGTTGTTTGAGTGCCCAACACACATCAGATTCATCAATGCGGCCCAGGTTACTACAGCGACTGAGATGCTAGGTTACAGCGCCTGATACCCGCTTACAGCGAATACTAAGCGCCGCTATACAGACGCTCATCTGGCAATACGTGGTGCTTGTAGTAAATCAGCCTCTTAGAAAGTTTCAATGTACAATATAGTGAGGCTTGGATCTACTATTGCTATAGTGAGATTGGCAGTTACATTTTCAGATAAAAACAAGATATTTTATAAATTCCTTAAAAAAATTAAACGTTGATGAATTTCCCAGCATAACTGCAACTGGCACCTTTGCCTTTAATAATCCTGTAAGAGTTAGACAGTGCCTGAGTCAGACTGAAAATGAAAGAAGGATTTATCAACCAAAGTAAAATAGAAAAACCCCAAAGATTCCATTAGGTCATTATTTTTGTTATATAAAAGCCATAGACAAGCTGCTAAGCTGCCAAAGCTGGACTGAAAACAGTAGAATGGGTTCTAAATACTCAACCACCACAACAACCACTGATTCCAATGTGCTGAGTGAAGAAGAGTGTAAATTAGCCAATGAAGCAAAACAACGAACCCTTAATATCTTCAAAGACGCTCTGAAGAAGAAGGACTCCCTCCTGGTGGGCGATCAAGAAAAAATTGGTATTGAGATAAATACAGAATCCTGCCCATTAATCAGCACGGCACTGGTGACAGACCTGATTACTCAGCTCGAGGAAGTGACATTTAGGAAGGGCAAATACAAGACTGGTACAATCGCCTATGTGCGTCCAGAAGATGGGAAGGCAATTGTATATCTGTGTGAGCCATTCTGGAAGCAGGGGGAATTCTTGGGAGATAACTCCCGCCCAGAGACACTTATTCATGAAGTCGCACACTTACTTGGCTATAATCACACCATCAAGGAGAACACAGCAAAAGTGGAGAAGACACCACAGCATAAGCTTTGGCCGGTTTCGGCGTGCAACATTGAGAATGCATTTTCAGTGTTAATGAATCACTCAGAGAATTACAAGAATGGCTCCTATTGCTGCTGTGGTGAGACATCCAGGGACACGGTGTGTGAGAACTCCTTAATGGGCTCTAAAATAAGGTACAATTACATAAAGCCTGCTGTAGCTAAATACAATGCCATGCTTCTAGTGAGCTACCTAAAAGCCTCAGACACAAGGAAAGGTGACATGCAGTTTATTTATATGACTTATATTTATATGACTTTCTGGGACCATTTGCTTGAAACTCCTTGGAGTTCAAAAGTAATGCCTTAAAAAAAGTTTTAATACGCACCGTAAATGTATTTTATTCTGGGCGTGTGGAGAATGCAGCGTTTTTCTTAATTCAATGGCCTCGATTCAATAAGGGTAGAAAAAAATTCTCATGGTAGTAAAAGATTCAATTCATGAGAAAAAAAAACTGGGAATTTCATTGTTGCTGAATCACCAGAAAAAAAGACAATGAAAGTCAATGGCACTTTTTACTACAGTGTAAAAAGTTCTCTACTTTTCCTTAGTAGTAAAAAGTACCATTGACTTTCATTGTCTTTTTTTCTGGTGATTCAGCTACAGTGACATTCTCAGGTTTTTTTCTCATGAATTGAATCTTTTACTACCATGAGAATTTTTTTCTACCTTTATTGAATCGAGGCCTATGTGTCTAGGTTGACTCGTAGGCGATTGCTGATACTTTTATATAAAAAGTTGATTCAAATCTGGGTAGCCTTCCCCAGCATGGCTAACCAGTTTGTATCCAGTAATATTAACCATGGAAACAAAAGAACCAACTTGAGACCTGAAAAAAAGTTGATCTGAGGCAGTCATGACAAATAAGGGGGGAGCTGCAAGGGGTGGGATTCAGCCGGTTTGTGCGACCCACTAGTTGAATTGCGCAAACTGGCAGGGACTATTGTGTTTTAGCCATACCTCCCAAGTGTCCCTGATTTGAAAGGACTGTCCCTCTTTTGAGTCCATGTCCCTCTGTCCCTATTTGTTCTCCTCTGTCCTTCTTTGAGGTGTAATATGCAGATCTGCATCAATAAATGATCCATTTGCTTATTCAAAGTGTTTATATTGTTGTAGCTGTTACACCCAATCTCCTATCCATCCCTCGATGAGGGGACATGGCCTAATTTAACAATCGTCCCTCTTTCCCACCCTGAAAAGTTGGAAGGTATGTGTTAGCTATGATTATCTATGGTGAGAGCGACCTATTTGGCTATATCAGGGCAGCAGTGGGCCCGCACCCCCCCCTACAGAAACTGATCATTCATCATGGCCAGAAAGAGATACAACTTGCAATTACTACAATACCCAGTAGGCTTTGCTTCAAGCACACTATACTGCTTGAAGGAAGAGTTGTATGAGGAGGATGAAGTGTGTGACTGATTTCAGCACCGCTTCCTTCGTGGCAATTTCCTATAGATACCCCATCAACCCAAATGTCTTAAAGTGGACCAACACCCAGGATTTTGACTATCCTGGGTCTTGGTCCACTTCGGTGGGGCACCCCCGATCGGGGTGCCCCACTGTGTGAAACCCCCCCAAACTCACCTCTCCCCGCGCCGACGGACAAGCGGCTCCTCCGCCGCCGCCTCCCTCGCGCCCCTCTAGACGTGCGCGCACCCGCGCCGGCCATTCACAGACGGCCGGCGCGGGTGCGTGCACGTCTAGAGGGGCGCGAGGGAGGCGGCGGCGGCCGTCCGCCGCCGAAGATAAGGTAAGGGGTTTGGGGTGTTTGGGGGGGTTTCACCCCGCGGGACATCCCGATCTCGGATGTCCCGCAGGGAGGGAGGTGATCGGCCCGGGAATCTTATAGATTCCCGGGCCGATCACCCGTGGGTGTTGGTCCACTTTAAAGATTCTAGGGAGGTGGTTGATCCTCTTTAAACATTTCCTGGGGTAAGCATGCATCTCTCCTGAGATAAAGAGAACATATATACATAAGGGCAGAATAGATGGACCATGTGGTCTCCTGCTGCCATCAGTCTTCTATGTTTCTATGTTTGATTAGTGGTAATCTATTAAAATAGATCCCAAGCAAACTCGATGCCGGAGCACTGAATAAGAAGGTTAAACTATACCTTCTGCTAAAATACATGTTCTAAAAGACGATGGCTTCTAATGAGCGCTGATCTGGGAGATAGGAAGGGTCAGAGGAGGACTGGCCACAGGGAGACCCGGGCAAATGCCAGGTGGGCTGCACTGCTTTGGGGCAGTCTGGGCTGCTACCTTTATTAAAGTGGACCAACACCCAGGATATTCTTGGTGTGCCACACACCCCGCTTCACTTCTTAAATATTCATTACTTCATGGGTTAATCACCTGCAGGTGACGTAGTGCAGAGAGGAAGTCTTGTAACGAGCCCCACCTTCCGGCCTATATATACCTGGCACCTCCCTTCAATCACCAGTATTTTTCTCTCTGCGTGACAAGCAGAGGTTGGAAGTTTCCTGCTTACAGGTAGGTCGGGGCTTACCCCGCCACCCCCCTTTTGGTCTATTTCTGCCCGGTTTGAGTTGTATACCTCTATGGTGGATAGGAAGCCTCCCAGCTTAGGCTGCTCACCGGGTAATTGGTAGATGGCACTATTGGTGCCTAGGAGCTTATCTCCTCCGCTCATCCCCCTCTTTTGGGGGCAATGCGGCAATCCGGCATGGTGATCCGGAAATGGGATGCCCCTGTCCCGAGGGTCCCCGTAGCCCTTTCTCCCCCGCTCCGGTCCTTTCTCCCTTCACTTGGGGGGGGGGGGGGGGGGGGGTATAGAGGGTTGTGTATCTTGTATGATGTTTTCACTGTGTGTTATTTCTGTGTGTTCACTTTTACATAGTAACTGTTTTTTGACCGGGGCTCCGGGCAGATGCTTTAGGCATGGCCAGTGTATTTGGTCTGCTTTATGGGGGTGGGGCAGCGGACCGCGCTCAGCTGGCCTCAGTTTGTTCCCTCCCGCCTCCCTTCCTTCCCCGCTGCTCCGTGCGGCAGCCTGTGTGGCTGCGCTTGTGTCTCTTTTTCCCCTCCTCCTTCTCCGCCGGCTCGGTGTCAGCCAGCGCAGCTGGTGGCATTCCCCCGTTGATTAGAGCAGGGCGGCTCCCTGTGACGCGGGGGGGCGTGGCGCCGGCGGAAGCGGCGCCGGCGGAAGCGGCGCTCGGCGGCCTCAGCCTCGCTTCCTTCATGTTGCGGTGAAAAGAGGTCACGTGGGGGGGGGGGGGGGGGGGCGCGCGCTGCAGCAACACATGAGTTTGTGTGCTGCGGCTGCTACATGTCCCTCCGGTCTGGCTCCTGGCGTCGGTAACAGGTAAGCGGTCTCGCTTTTGTGGGGCCAGAATGAGTTTTTACTCATGGGGCTGACTTTTAAGGAGGCACTCTCTTTGTTGTACTATTGTGAACATGCTGTTTGTTACTCTCACAAGGGATCTGATGGTTTGTTTTTTCTTTCCTTTCAGATCCTGGGATCCCTCTTTTACTGCGGCCTCCGGCTCTATATTGCCTGGCTAGTCTTTCTTGATATGAAATTGCACATTTTGGATATATATATATACATATATATATGTATATATATTTATTTTTAGACTGTTAAGGGGGACCTTTTTCTCTTAAAAAAAAAAAAAAAAAAATATAAAGTGTTAAAAAAAAAAAAAAAAAAATATAAAAATAAAAACCCTCCCTTCCGGGACATTCTTATAAAGGGGCATCCCGGGTTGGCTTATGCCTTAAAAGTCCCAGTATTTGCGATACCATAAATCACCAATATGGAGGCTTCTGTTACTACCGGAAACGACTCGTCAGAGCCGTCCAGGGGGTGTGTAAAATGTGGGGCTGCGCTCCCTGCTGATGATATCTTTATTTGCATTTCTTGTGCAAGGCAGATTGTTGCGCGTCAGTCTGTTGATCCGGCGGCTGACCCGTCGCAACCTCTATCATCTCCTGCCTCTCCCTCCCTGTTCCGGACCCCGCATGACATTGTCAAGGGTGGGGATTCGCAATCCGAGGTGGTGGTAAAATCAGCCAATCTTCGGGAAGTATTGCCCGTTAAAGCGGGGCTAAGGGCCTCTGCAAAACGGAAGCGCCTGACTCCGGTTTCTTCGGCTCCTCAGGACGAATTATGTGAGCCTGTGGAATGGTCCGATGGCTCCCCGGATGAGGGTGAATTCCTCTTGGAGTCAGATGAGCCGGCAGGTCAGCTTAAGGCTGATGCGATTGGCGATTGGTCGGCGGGGGTTGCCCTTGACACCCCCTCCATTCTGGCACAAATGTTTGAAATTTTGAATTTAGATCCGCCTGAGGCTGTCACCCGGCCAAAGGGTCAGTTGTTTGAAGAGCCTCAGCCGCGTTTGGTTTTTCCCAGACAGCACCACTTTGAGAGGGTGGTCCTGAAAGAATGGGAACATCCCACACGGTTATCTGGAATCCCTCCCAGTTGGGAAAAGCGTTATCCTTTTCCGCCAGAATTGCTGAAGCTTTGGTCCGTCCCTCCTGAAGTCGATACCCCTGTGCTAGGGTTATCTAGCTCCGCTATGGTACAGTCTGCTGAGACCTCTGTCCCTAAAGATGGGGAGGATCGTAGGATTGACCAGTATGCTCGCTATGGCTTTGTTTATGCTGGGTCAACAATGCGCCCCTTGTGCGCTTCGGCCCTTCTTCTTTTAGCGGTAAGATCTGTTATCCAGGGGCTATGCGAGGATCTCAATCCCGCCTGTGATGAGTTCGCTGCGCTTAAGCAGTGCGATTCTTTTGTGTCTTACGTTCTATCCGCTCAGGACGATGCGCTGGCTATGAGTAGCAGGACAGCGGCAATGCTGGTCGCTATTCGTCGGTCAGTATGGCTGCGACAGTGGTCGGCGGACTCAGCTTCTAAAAGGGTGCTCACAGCTCTCCCCTTTTTGGGGCTGCGGCTGTTCGGGGAGAAAATTGATTCAGTCGCAAAGGGTGGCAAGATGCCACAACGCAGGAGGCCTCGACGCCCCTTTAGAGGGGCTGTTTCTGGTAGGCCGTCCTTTCGAGGATACAGAGCGGGTAGGGGGACTTCCCTTCCCTCTACCAGTCGTACAGGTTGGACGCGGGGAAGGGGCCGTGGCCGTCCCGCCCAGTCCTGGGGCTCCAAGCCCAAACCTGCGGGTAAGCCCACTCAGCAATGAGGGGCCGCCCTCACCCGTGCGGGTGGGGGGACGATTGCGACACTTCTCCCAGGTTTGGAACCGGGAGGTTCCGGACAGGTGGATTCAGGAGATAGTGTCGTCCGGTTACAAACTGGAGTTCGAGTCTCGCCCTCCTTCACGGTTCTTTCGGTCTCGGGTGCCCATCGATCCTTCGGCCGCACAGGGGCTCCTGGCGTCGGTAGAGAATCTGTTAGAGATGGCGGTCATCCGGCCGGTACCGCGTTTAGAGATGGGCCTCGGTTTCTACTCCAATCTGTTCGCTGTCCCCAAGAGGGATGGGTCGGTTCGTCCCGTCCTGGACCTGAAGTTGCTCAACAGGTTCATCCGTTTTCGGAAGTTTCACATGGAAACCTTGCGCACTGCCGTCGGCTCTCTTCGGCAAGGGGACTTCATGACGTCTATAGACATCAAGGATGCTTATCTGCATGTTCCCATCTGCCTCCCTCATCAACGCTTTCTTCGATTCATGATGAAGGATCGGCATTATCAGTTCGTGGCACTTCCGTTTGGCCTTACCTCAGCTCCAAGAGTGTTCACCAAGGTGCTGGCAGGGGTCATGGCCATTTTCAGAGCTCGGGGCATTCGTGTCGTACCTTATTTGGACGACCTTCTTATCATGGCTCCGTCACCCGATCAATCGGAGAAAGACACCAGGGTGGTGCTCTCCACGCTGGAAAGTTTCGGTTGGGTGATCAACCTCTCCAAGTCCTCCCTCGCTCCGGCCAGGGTGGTGTCCTTTCTGGGGATGCGGTTAGACTCTTATCAACACAGAGTGTTTCTCCCTCAGTCCAAAATTCTTTTAATTCAGGAGTTGGCTCGGGTCCTACTCTCCAATCCTCGGCCGTCCATCCGTCTGGGGATGAGGCTGGTAGGGTTGATGGTTGCCTCCTTCGAGGCAGTTCCTTTTGCTCAATTCCACACGAGGACGCTTCAGCTTTATCTGTTGGCGTCTTGGGACCGGCAGCCTCGGTCGCTGGATCAGCCCTTCCAGTTGTCCTCCCGGGTCCGGCAGTCCCTCCAGTGGTGGTTGGTCTCGACCAATCTCGTGAAGGGCAGGTCCTTCCTGACCCCTCTTTGGGAAATTGTCACCACGGACGCCAGTCTGTCGGGATGGGGCGGATTCTGGAAGGAGCTGCAGTTCCAGGGGCAGTGGGGACCTCGGGAGGCCCTCTTACCCATCAATATTCTGGAACTGAGAGCCATCCGTCGGGTGCTTACTCTCCTGACTCAGCACGTTCTGGGCCTTCCGGTCCAGGTGCGTTCAGACAATCGAACAGCGGTTGCTTACATCAATCATCAGGGAGGGACTCGCAGCCTGAGTGCTCTCAGGGAGGTGTCCCTGATCCTGACCTGGGCAGAAGCCCATGTTCCTCGTCTCTCGGCGGTATACATCCCAGGAGTGGAGAACCTGAAAGCGGACCGCTTGAGCAGGGGCTCTCCCCGTCGGGGAGAATGGGCCCTCCATCCTCGGGTATTTCGCTCACTGTGTCGCCAATGGGGGACTCCAGAGGTGGACCTGTTTGCCTCTCGTCACAATCACAGGCTCCCGAACTTCGTATCGCTCTCCCAGGATCCTCTGGCTCTGGCAGTGGACGCCATGTCCCTGAGCTGGGGGGATCTGGGGTTTCTGTACCTGTTTCCTCCGACACCCATGCTAGGCAGAGTGCTTCGGAAGTTGGCTCTGGAAGGGGTGTCCGCCGTCCTCGTGGCCCCAAGGTGGCCGAGGCGAGTGTGGTTCGCAGACATCGTTCGGCTGGCAGTGGACCAGGTCGTTCTGCCCCTTCGGCCCGATTTGCTCACTCAGGGTCAATTGTGTTACCCCAATTTACCAGCGCTAGCTTTGACGGCCTGGCTGCTGAGACCTCCATCCTAAAGGAAGAGGGTCTTTCTGATTCTGTCGTTAAGACTTTGATCAGTGCCCGAAAGAGGTCTTCTTCTATCATCTACTATAGGACCTGGAAAGCCTATATCGCTTGGTGCGAGATGAGATCTTTTCCTTGTAGGGTATTTTCGGTCCCCAGGGTTCTGGAGTTTTTACAATCTGGGCTGGACTCTGGTCTTCAGCTAAGTACGTTGAAAGGGCAAGTTTCTGCCTTATCTATCTTTTTTCAGAAGCGTGTTGCGCTTAAGTCTTTAGTTAAAACCTTTTTCCAGGGGGTTACGCATGTGCGGCCTCCCAGGAAACCATTACTCCCGGTTTGGGATTTGAATTTGGTTCTTTCTGCTCTTCAGGCTCCTCCTTTTGAGCCTTTGCAAGGGATTGCTTTATCTACCCTGACTCAGAAGATTGTCTTCTTGGTAGCGATCACTTCGATCCGGCGTGTCTCGGAATTGGCGGCCTTGTCTATTCAGGCGCCCTACTTCGAGAAGCATCGGGATAAGGTGGTCTTTCGATTCAAGCCAGACTTTCTTCCTAAGGTTGTTTCTGCTTTTCATTTGAACCAAGATATTGTTCTTCCCTCCTTGTGTCCTAATCCTAAGAATGACAAAGAGAGGGTTTTGCATTGTTTGGATGTAGTACGCTGTGTTAAGTGCTACTTGGTTATCACGTCTCCTTTCCGTAGGACGGATTCCTTTTTTGTTGTGCCCCATGGGCCTAGGAAGGGTTTGGCACCAGCCAAATCTGCCATTAGCAAGTGGATACGTCAGGCCGTTACTGCGGCCTATTCTGCCAAGGGAAGAGTTCCCCCTTTTCGTATCACTGCTCATTCCACTCGCGCTGTTGGGGCGTCTTGGGCTTTTCAGCACCAAGCTTCTGTTGAACAGGTTTGTAAGGCCGCCACTTGGTCTTCTGTTCACACTTTTTCTAAATTTTACAAAGTTGATGTGCGGGCCTCAGCGGATGCTGTTTTCGGCCGCAAAGTTCTGCAGACTGCAGTCGTTTAAGTTATGCTTCACCTGGCCTTGAGTTGCCCAGCCCTTGTGGACACTGCTTTTGGATGTCCCATGAAGTAATGAATATTTAAGAAGTGAAGCGGGGTGTGTGGCACACCAAGAATAATACCATTTTGTGAGTACTCACCTGAAAAATGGATATTGTTGGTGTGCCACACACCCCGCTTCACACCCGCCCTTTTCGGTATTACCGAAGCCTTTATATGGTGAAGCCCTTTTTATATCAAATTTGATTTTGAGGTTACTGGTGGAATACTGGTACCTTGTATTACTGCTTTGTTGATTATACTGGTGATTGAAGGGAGGTGCCAGGTATATATAGGCCGGAAGGTGGGGCTCGTTACAAGACTTCCTCTCTGCACTACGTCACCTGCAGGTGATTAACCCATGAAGTAATGAATATTTAAGAAGTGAAGCGGGGTGTGTGGCACACCAACAATATCCATTTTTCAGGTGAGTACTCACAAAATGGTATTTTTGACTATACTGGGTTTTGGTCCACTTCGGGGGGGGGGGGGGCACCCCGATTGGGGGTGCCCCGCTGTGTGAAACCCCCCAGAAAGCCCCCAAAACTCACCTCACCACGTGACCGCGCCGTCCAATCTCCGCCGACGGACAAGCGGGTGACAGCGACGGACAAGACAGCGCGTCCGCCGCCTCCCGCACGTCACTCTTACAGGGCGCACACCCGCGCCGGCCATTCACAAACGGCCGGCACGGGCGCGCGCACATCTAGAGGGGCGCGCGGGAGGCGGCGGCGGCTACCGATAAGGTAAGGTTTTTGGGGGGTTTTGGGGGGGGTTTCACCCCGCGGGACATCCGAGATCGGGAGGGAGGTGATCGGCCCGGGACTCAGCCCTGAAGCACACTGGTTGACTGGCCAGGAAGCAGCAGAGATGCCACTGGCTGGTCATGGGCAGGCCAGGTGCTGGTAAAATCCGGGGCTGTGGATACTGGGAGGGGTAATGATACTCTGCCCGCAAAAGGTCTTTAAAGCCCTCAGACAAAACTCAGCTTACTACAGATATTTTAAGTTTTAATATTATTTTGTTAAGGATTACAAAATACAACAATTTAAAAAATCTGGTAACAGATCAGCAGTACAAACATTACAGCATTCACAACGCCATATGCAATGGACTAGTGTGCAACCTAATGGATTTCCTTTAGGGCACTTCAAATAGTTCCCCCGGAGGTCTCAAGCAGAGTATAACATTGCATTGTATTAAAAGAAAAAATGATAATCACCCTTCTTATTTCGATAATATAGAAGTTAGATCAATCAGGTACGATAAGGCAGCAAGTAACAAACAAGTAACCTCGTCCCAGCTTAAGAGACTCCTAAGAGCATTCTCACAGTCCCTTTCCCAGCACCTACTGCCAATCAATGAGGGAGCCTGCTTTTACATGACAGACAGCAGGTTTCCTGCAGGCTAAGAGGTAAATGCCTGGAAAGAGTCTTTAAAGAGGACCAAACCCATGCCCCACTGTCCCTGAAATCTATAAGGTTCCAGGGCCGCTGGATTCCCTCCCCCCAGGATTCCCTGCTTTGTAAACCCCCCGTCACCCAGAAATAGGACGCATTGCCGCTATCCCTTTAGCAGGGCGGATGCGCCCACCAGCACGCTTGGATCCATTCATATTAGACGAGCTCCTGGACGAAGGGGCATAAGCAGATCCGAGCTTGCTGATGGGATGAGTGGCCGCGCATGCGCTGTAGGATCGGGAAGAGGTGAGTTTGTTCGGGCTGCCTGGGGGCTTTCACACAGTGGGGCATCCCCTATCAGGAGGCTCCAGGGGCAAGGTCCAAAACCCAGGATAGTCAAAATAAAAATTTATACCAGTATTCAGAAACAAATATTTCTAAGTATCTAAATATCTGATATTATATCAAGGTAAAAATAGCTCTTTATACATTTGTTACAGAGCACTGACAACCTACAAGCTGATATTCGATGATCTAAACCTGACAATCTACAAACAAATGCTTGCTACTCTACAAGAAATGCTGACAAGTTTAAGCCAAAACGCTGCAACTGAATTCGACAGTTCATCATAACCCAACTATGCCAATTTACTGAAGCTTGACAACCTACAACACAAGTCCCCAATCTTTATCCCAGGAGCCACATGTGGCTTGTGGGCTTTTCTGGGGTTAATGATGGAAAACTGGTAAATAGCTCCGATCCCGTTGTTTCTTATATTTTGTGGTTGTTATTGAAGATGGATGGTGAGAAAACCTCTAGTCATTTTTGCAGAGAAGGTTGGGGAACTCTGAGGTAGAGGATCTGGCAGAAGGTAAACATAAATAGGGTATAGAGGTAGGTTGGGGTTTACTGTTGAACGTATAAGGATAAAAGCTATGGTTTCCAGGATATGGCAGTAAAGTGGTGTCACTCATTGCAGCGTGTATGCCTTGCCAAGCAACTAATATCGAACACAGGCATTAAATGACGCCCTTGCCTGGACTCCTATTAGTATTGATTTCTGCACTGCACTAACTGATCATTATTATCTTCTGGTTGTCATGGGTGGTTTTCTCAGCTTTGCCTTTTGCATCTCATGCTGTGGTCAATTTTACAAACAAAATGGTGTCCCATGGAGATGAGTTTTCTGTCATTGTGCAATGTGGGTTATTTCCAGGGCCGGATTATGAGGGGGGCGAAGGGGCTGCGCCCCAGGCCTCCCCCACTTGCCCTGCAAAGGTTATGGTCTGGTCCAGGAGGCTTTTCAGTCTTTGGTCTGACAGGCTGTGGGGCCAGCAACAAAGCTATGTGCAGCAGTGGGGGCCCCTCGCACACTTGGGCAAACCAGAGCCACTGCAGGGCAGGGAGGAGAGTCTAGAGCAGCAAAGCCTCTGTCAGCATCGCTGCAGTGATGGGAGGGTGCAGAGCTGTCAATCGGCGGCCGCTCACTGCACATAAGCCACAAGCACAGCCGCTGGCAGCTCAATGCAGGAAACTGTTTTCTGCTGGACCAGCTGGGTGACTACACTTACCCCCCTGCCCAGAATGGCAAAGCAAGACTCCCCGAACAGCACGTACCCGCACAAGGGTGGCACAAGGGACTCGATCTGAAGATCCAGTAAGTGGGGAGGTGTCAGACAACCACCAATCAGTTACTTGGCTGGACTATTATTTTAAAGAGGAAAAGAAATACTGTATCTGGGGCCTCCACCATATGTTGTGCCGAGGGGCCTCCACCACACTTAATCTAGCACTGGTTATTTCAGTTGAATCCAGACAGCAGCATGACTGGTATGCTGGGAAAGGAAGCTCCAGGAGCAAATTGGTGAGGCAATGTTTCAGCTTTAAGTGTGTGCAGGAGCAAATGTAAGTGCTGACACTGATTCAGTATCATGAATGCAGTGGCACAAGGAAGAATTTGGTGAGGTCTGTTCTTTCAACTGTTGGTCTGGTTAACTGAGCTGTATTATGAAACAGTTAAAGCGGACCTTCACTCTGAATAAGAGTCTATCTTATATGTTTGCCCCACACTGTACATACAGATTGCTCACATTAAAAATCATCCTACCTGCATCTACTGCATGTTATGAGCCTTTAAACATCCAAGATGGCGGCTTATGGAAGCCGCCATTTTATCAGGCAGCCTGCAAACAGGAAGTGCCTGCAAACAGGAAGTGACTGTGCTGCTCTGCATTCTGGGACTGCTCACCTTTCCCTGACCCCAGCTCTGCTCTGTCTGAGCAAAGCACAGCTATAACCTGCCCCCCTGTACCTTATCCCACTCTCCTCTCCTCAGTAAGTGTGATGCTTCTGAGTCAAGATGGCGGCGCCCGTATCCTAAATTCCTGAACAGAGTTGCAGCTCAGTGGGGGAAAGAATAATAAGTTAGTGACTAAAAATGTTAAATATATTAATTTTAGATGCTGGGGAACCGTTTTTTAAGAGTTTGGGCTTTTCATTAAATCATGGTGAAGGTCCGGTTTAAGTGCTAAAAATCTATATAAACATGTTAGATAGCAAGGAGGAATTATTTCTATGCCCCAGCTGAAATAAATCCTACCAAGCTTGTATTTTTTTCCTCCTTGTAGGAATAAAATCTAGAGGTGACAGTTTTTCGAGTGTATCATTAAACTTTTAGAGGAGAGATCTGCTCCATTTCAATGTCTGTCTCATCGGACAACCTGTGGAGAACAATGGCATAATGCACTCCAATTTTTGCCTAAAGCCTTGCATGATAGGTAAAAGCATCTACACACATCAGTAGAATAGCAATAAATCATTATTTCAGCACAGGCTGGCCCATGGGTCAGGCTGATAGAGTAGTTCTCCCCCATAAAAGCAGAATAATACACTCAAAACGTCTCACCACTGATTCTTCTTCCCTCTTGTAAAAGAAATGTACAAGTTTGCCTAGAATTTTTTGAGGCAATATGTATGAATAAACCCTTCTCCCTGGTCTCAAGCCAATTTTCAACTTTAGGCAACCTTTAAAATCTTAAAAAAAACGTGTACAATTGGCAACATAGAACACAAAGATTTGCAGCAAGAACTGTACAAATTCTGCTGTTTAACAGGTCAGTGCACATCAAACTTCTGATGCCCAAACAGCTTCGTTCAGACCCACACGTTCTTGTTTATCCCATTTCAATAGAAAAGATGAAGAGCTATATAAATGAGGCAGGCACTATTGATGCTAGCGCCCCCTATCAGTATTCTTAAAGCAGAACTCTGTCCCCGCAGTGGACTATCCTCAACAGATCGAGGGTGGGTCTCCAGGAGGCAGGGCACTGGAAGCTAGCGCCACTTCCAGTAAGAAGCCTTGGATGCTGTGGCTTCTGGTTCCCGTGCCAACGCAATCGCTCATCTCCAGCCCTGTGATTGCTGCTGCTTGTGCCTCCTTTTAATATGAAGCCCTGGCTGCTGTAGTCGTAGTAGTAGCTGAGAGTCCGCTTTAAAGCGGAATAAAACCCTGCACGGTCGGCACTGGAATTTAAAAGATTCCAGGGATGGCTGCTGGCCTTCCCTTGGTGTTGTGGTGCCCGCTGTGTAAAACCCAAAAAGCCTAGCAGGTTTTACGCAAAACTGACGATTGCCAGTTCCTGGAAGAAGGCCAGTGTTCCGTTCCAGGTGGTAAAAGAGCGGCTGAACAGGATCTTTATCAATGAAAAATTGACCAGCATTTTAAAGGATTCGCACATAAAATTCATGAAAGTTTGGGGCCCGTGGGTGGAATACTCGTTCCCAGATATAGGGAATGCCCTGCTGCGGTGAGGGATGGCTCTAGCCTTCTCTGGCCTTGGATCCCTCCTCTTTCCTCTTTCTTTTCTTCCCTCTTTTTCCCTCTCTTCCCTTCCTTCTCTCCCTCGCCCCTACTCCCGGCCCGTGCTCCCCCCTCCCCCTCAACTTAAAGAGGGGGGGCTTACCCCCCGACCCACTGGTCCGTGATATGACCATCACGCAACAGACAGCGACAATCCGATCCCTTGCATGACAGCACTTGATAAGGGCTAATAGTGTTGATAATTGAAGTTGCGCGAGTGTTGATAATTGTAAGAAGATAAGTGTGATTGGAAATTTTCAAAGAACAATATTTGTACCTCAAGTCTTTTTCAGCAACACTTGTTAGTCTGCAAATGGTGGCGTTCTTTCCACCCTGCCTTCCTAGACTCTTGGGCCCCCGAATTGCTAGGCCTGATCTGCCTGACTGCCTGTACACTTGCGACCCTGATTAACTAAACTCCTGCCTAATCACGTGCCAATGCAGGCATTTTGTGTACTTAACGTGCATGACCGTCTCTTGCTGGCCGTGGGTGAACAGTGAGGGTGCCATTTTTGATAGGGGTCTCTGCGTCATCTGACACACCCCAGCGGATCCCGGAAGTTGGCATACATCAGAGCTTCGGTGCATAGGCATACACAAGTACTTATTCTGGAAGTATAAGTGGTTAAAGACACACACTGACGTGGAGAAGTCAGTACTGTAGTTTCCATTGTGAGAAAGGTCAGGATGACAGGAACAAAGCACACACACAAAAGCTGAACCAAGCCATGTACTGCTGGAGGATCGCCAAGGATTATGGCACCACAGTCCTCCTTCAAGTCTATGCCAGCATACAGTCAGGCAAAGCCAGCACCATCTCAGCCAAAGTCAGAACACTGGCAGGCAAAGTGCTAGGGCAAACCAGAGCAGTCCCACCATAGTGCTAGGGCAATCAAGAGCAAAAGTGCTAAGGCTAAGCAGAGCAGTGTCAGGCAAAGTGCCAGGGTGAGCCAAAGCACTTCCAGCAAAAGTGCTAAGGCTAAGCAGAACAGTGGCAGACAAAGTATTAGGGCAAGACATAGCAGCCCCTAAACAACCCCCTCTCCCAATGGATATTGCACCCCTACTGTGTCAGACACAGCTGGGGTCTAGGGCAGCTCCAATCTGGATACCCCCTCTCCCCATCAGGATCCCCTCCAGCCTCATCATGGCCGACCCCAGGCCAGCCCCAGCCAGCCCTGTCCAGTGACCAGCCAGTGACCAATCTACTCCCTCTACTCCTACACACATATAGTGCAAATGTCCTCTATTCCACCAAGTACACAGGGAGATGATGGCCAATCCTATGTTGGCTGAGACCTGCAGCGGGGCACCCTGTGTGGCAGGTTTAATTATGCCTATTGTATGGCTTTAGCAACTGGTATGTCCGACCATTTTGATTAGCTGTATGGACGCAGTTCAAGAGCTACACCAAAATCTGTCAAGTTCCACCTGTGGGAGGCCATCACCAGGCAGGTAAATAGTACCAAATCAGAGTGAAAAGATCAAGTGCAACAGAAGTTTGCCGATATGAAACCTGCTGTAAGGCACAAAGTTAACAAGCGAAAACAACAGGGGGAAGGTGATTTGTGCAGTTGTTGATGTTGATGTTAGCCATGACCTCTGCATGACATCCTTGTGTGGAATACCACACAAACTGCAATTTAATGCTGTAGAAGTAATGGTATATGGCCTGTTGAACCCAGCTACACGCCAGGGCCGGGGTCCAGCGATTCAGACATGCGTACTGCTGATGCTGTAGTAGGTAAGTTGTTAGTATTTTGGGTTGGGTTGTTTAGTTTAAAAGATGTATGAATCATTCCTATTGCCTATTTCATGATGCCATCAGGGCCTCAGTGTTGTTGCTGGACCATGAAAGGCCTAGATATGAAAAATGACACATGCCATCTCACAGATAATTAACAATCTTTTTATGTATGTGTCTATGCCACACCTTCACGACTTGTAAAACATGGAACTAGATCGGTCAGCCATTTCTTAACCACACAAGGTATGTGGCTTGATTAATCATAAGCCCTATTCGCATTGGAGGAAAAAAACAGCAAAGACACATGTCCAACCAAGCACACCAACAAACATATACTGGGGCAACATCATCAAGGACTGCGTATTCAAGGACTGCACCAGTTGAGGAATTAGATCTTGTAAGTGTAATAGGCTCAGAGTGGCGAGCCCTGGAACACCATCCAGATTTATTTTTGGTGTACTATGTGTACAGTATGGTCAGATTAAGTGTGGTGGAGGCCCCAGGGCACAAAAGCTGATGGAGGCCCCAGATACAGTATTTTTTACTTTAAAATAATAGTCCAGCCAAGTAACTGATTGGAGTTGGCTGGCAACCCCCTTTTTACTGGAACGTCAGATTGAGTCCCTTGTGCCATCCTTGTGTGGGTGCGTGCTGCTCGTGATCTCCTGCTTTGCCATTGTGGGCGGGGGTAGTGTAGTCGCCCAGCTGGTCCAGCAGAAAACAGTTCCCTGCATTGGGCTGCCAGCGGCTGTGCTTGGTGGCGTATGTGCAGTTAGCGGCCGTCGATTGACAGCTCAGACGGAGCTATCGGCGGCAGTACCCCCCCCCCCCAGGAGCCTCCCTATTTCCTCCTTAATGAAGACGAGCAAACTAGAAGACTTGATAGTATTCCTTTGGTAGAGGAAGGCTTTTTTCCTTTTCTGTTAATCCCTAAACTGTTCTAGTAAAAGAGGAAAAACTTCCAAAACGCCTACAAAGTGCCCCCAGGGGCTGTTCCTGACACCCAGTTGGGCGTGTGAGGTCCTGACATACAGGGTTAGGGGGGAGAAAGGGGCAGCAGTCTGCTAAACCTGAAAGCAAAAAGGCAAAACATGGGCAAAACAGCTGGTTAAAAAAGTTCAGATGCTTTACATGTACCCATGGATCCTCCCCCCAACACATACACCACCACCATTGACACGGATTTTGCCGGCATGTGTTTTAGCAGTGGGCAGGCACGGGTTTGGGACGTCAAATTTGTGCTTGCGGAGTATTTCAGGTGCAAATTTCAGCCTCAAATTTTAACACCCATAAATCAGGCCATAAGCAGGTCCTACTTCAAAAGAAGTTGGGTTGCTGCAAAGCAAGAAGTGAGAGGTTAGAGCCTGGGGGGTATAGCTCTGAGGGCGAGAGGTTAGAGCTGGAGGGGTATAAGGCAAAAGGGAAAGGTGTCTATAGTAAACAAAAACCTCCGTTAGACTTACCGGTAAAGGCTTTTTTAGGAATCATTCAGCTTGACCACGTGGAGATATTATGCTCCCCCCCCCCGGGAGGAAACACAATACAGAAACAGAGGTTAAAAGCCCCACCCCTTCCTCCCTCCTCAGTTACAGAACAGTAACCATACTCCCTTGGCATCTGGGGGGGGTAATAAGCGGTCAAACTGAAGGATTCCTAAAAAAGCCATTAACGGTAAGTCTAACTGAGGTTTTCCTTCAGCTTGACCATGTGGAGAGGATTAGGCAAGTAATTTTACCTTAGGAGTGGGATGCTGCAAGGAGTACACTTCTTCCGAAGGACTGATGTTTTGCAGACAGTAGATCAAGTCTATAGTGTTTAAGGAAGGTGTGGGGTGAAGACCACATGGCAGCTTTAAATATTTCATCTATTGAAGCCTCAGTTCTTTCTGCCCAAGATGTGTCCATTGGGAGTGAGCTGACACTTCAGGGGGAGTCACTCCCTTAATAGCATAAGTCTTTTCAATAGTCTGTTTTATCCATCTAGCAATAGTAGATTTGGAAGCTGCTGCACCTTTATTCTTCCCATTAAATGTCATCAGCATTTGCTCTGCCATGCGCCACTCTTTTGACCAGGAGTCTCTTAACTCCTTTACAAGTTCATTCTGTTTTAGTTTACGATCCAGGAAAACTGATAATGGAGAGGCTTGAGTCTTCAGTGTACTTACAGCCAGTCCCTTTTCAAAACCTTCCTGCAAAAACTCTAGCACTGAGGCTATATCTTTTTCCTTCAGATTGTTAACTTCAAAAAAAGAACTTTTTTTTCCATACCTTTCCGTATATTTTTCTTGTAGTTAACTTACAACTCTGCAGTAATGTCTCTGTCACTCTCAGGGAGCACCCTTTCTTCCTCAATAGTGCCCTTTCAGGATCCATGCTGTTATTCTAAGTCTTGCCGGATTTGGATGCAGCCTGGATTCTTAATGGATTCCATGGACCTTTTAGCGCCATCTTGGTCAATTCTGCAAACCACACTCTTCTTGGTCCTTCTTCTAAGGAGCGAGGAGTATTACCTTCACATTTTCCTGAGCCACCTTCCAGATCACTTGAGGCAGGATTCTGAAGGGTGGAAAAGCATAAGCAAGGTGATAGTTCCATTTCTGAGCAGACGCATATATTGCTACCACACCTTCTTCCCTCACTAGGGAAAAGAACCTTTTGTACTTTGCATTCTGTTTGCATTCAAACAGGTCTATTTGAGGCTGACCCCAAGCACTCGTGATCAGGTTGAAGATGTTCTGATTCAGACACCACTCTGTTTGATGCATCTTTCTTCGACTTAGGGTGTCTGCCAGAGTGTTCAGGTTTCCCCTCAGATGAACTGCTGTTAGTTCCTTTACAAAATTAGATCCAGTCCCTAACAGACTTAAAGTGGACTGTCACCCACCCCTGATCGGCCCGGGAATCTATAAGATTCCCGGGCCGATCACCTCCCTCACCGCGGGACATCTGAGATCGGGATGTCCCGCGGTGAGGGACCCCCCCCAAAACCTCAAAAAAACTCACCTCATCCGTTTGTGAATGGCCGGCGCGGGCGCGCGCCCTGTCAGAGCGACGTGCGGGAGGCGGCGGCGGGCGCACTATCTTGTCCGCCGCTTGTCCGTGGCTACGTGGGAGCGTGGTGAGGTGAGTTTTGGGGCTTTCTGGGGGGTTTTACACAGCGGGACACCCCTAATCGGGGTGCCCCCCTGAAGTGGACCAAAACCCAGGATAGTCAAAATCCTGGGTGTTGGTCCACTTTAATGCTAGTGCCATCAGTCTTTTTGATCTTGTTCCCCCTTGATGGTTTAGGTAGGCTACTGTTGTTGCATTGTCTGACCTTATCTGCACCTCTTTTCCCCGAATTTCCTTCTGGAAGGAATTCAGGGCAAGCTTCACTGCCAAAAGTTCCCTAAAATTTAAGGACCTTTTTGCAATCTCTTTGGGCCACTTTCCCTGGGCTTGAAAAGTTTCCAGGTGAGAACCCCAGCCCCAGCTGCTTGCATCTGTGGTTACCACTACTGGATTGGTCTGTCTCCATTCCTTTCCTCCAATTAGGTTTTTTAGATTTGTCCACCAAAGGAGGTCTCTTAGGACTGGGGATTTTAGCTGTACCAACTAATCTAGTGATTTTAGACTTGATTTGCTGAGGCTACCTGTTCTATCTCCATCCATATCGGAATATTTTTCTGAGCAAATATTGCTAGGAACTGTGCGGCTCTGGTACTGGTACTGCCTGGTACTAACACAACAGGGAGGGAATTCATATGCCCCCCTGGATTTTTGTGACTTGACTACTGATCCTACTTTTTTTGCCCTGCCAGATGAGCTCGAAAATTCACTTTTGGAACTTGTTCAGCTCTTTTTTCAGTCTTTATCGGCAAGGCTTGAAAACATACATAGGAAGACAGATAGAACAGAGGCCTGTGTCTTGAGTGTACTTACTGCTAGTCCCAAATTAAAACCCTCCTGTAAAAACTCCAGAACTGTGGCAGTAAGATCCTTCTTCAGACTGTTAACTTCACAGAACAAAGAGAACCTTTTCCAGATCTTCAAATAAATGTGTCTAGTAGCCAACTTTCTGCTACTAATTAAAGTTTCAATAACTCTATGGGACAGACCCTTAGGTTTAGGTAGTGAGCTGGACCCTGGGAAAGCAGGTCCGGAATCAGAGGAAGTTCCCAGTAATCTTCCTCTGACAGACTTCTGAGGATGGAGAACTAGTTTCTTCTAGCGGGAGCTATGAGGATGACTCTTCTCTGATGCGATCTTCCTTACCACCCGCGGAAACTGGGGAAAGGCATATGCTAGATAAAAGTGCCAAGGATAGGCTAAGGCATCTATCTCCAGGGCTCTGTCCCCTTTTCTTAGAGAGAAAAAACAATTATATTTTCTGCTGTGGCAAACGGGTCTAGCTGGTTCAAAACCCATTCTCCCTGCAGCAGAGGATTTCTGCAGCTCCATTTAGAGTTCCTTTTAGATGTACTGCTAAAATGGAGTTGACCAGCTTCTGAAGGGGTACTAGAAAGTATTAAGCCAATCTTTGAAGATTGACTGATCTTGTGCCCCCCTGGTGATTGATGTACGCTACTGCTGCGACGTTGTCCAAACGGACCTGTACATCTTTGCCCCCTATTAGGTGGCTGAAGCAAGCAAGGTCTCTGTGTATTGCCAATATCTTCCTGTAGCTGGAGGACCTGTTTCTTATATCTGTAGGCCAAGGTTCCTGTACTTAATGTGGTCCTAAGTGGGCTCCCAACCCCAGGTGCTGGCATATGTAGTCACAATGACTGGCTCGATCTACAGCCACCGACAACCTGCCTGAAGGATGGAAGGGTTCAACCACCATTCTAGATCCTTCAGTATCATTGTCAGAATCGCTACCCTGTAATTTAGCGAGTCTGGGGAACTGTCCCATACTTGCAGAAGAAAGGCCTGCAACTTCTTGGAATGTAACTGCTCAAGCAACTGAAGGAATGTCCTCCAGTACTCTCAATGATTTCTCTTAGAGAAATCACCTCCTTGGTTATCAGCAGGCATATGGCAGTCCTCAGCTTTTCCTGCTTCTCTGGAGGCAGAAAGATCATTTTCCAAGAAATGTTGAAGATGTTTCCAAGAAATCTGCAAGTCTGAAATGGAATTAGGCAGGATTTTTCTTCGTTGACAATCCATCCCAGACTCTGAAGAAGTGACAAACTTTTGAATCACAAACCTCAGGAATCTGTGATGGGCCTGTCAGATGGGAACATGTAGATAGGCATCTTGTAGGTTGATGCTTACCATAAAATCCCCAGGCTTCAATAGGTTCCTGACTAAAAAACTGATTCCATATGAAATCTCTTGTACTTCAAGTATGGACTGGGGGCCTTCTGAGATTCAGAATCATGAGGAAGTCCCCTGACGGCTTCTGTACTAGAAACAGTTGTGAGTAAAAACCCCTTCCCTGGACTTTTAATAGAAATGGTTCTATATCTCTCTTTCTGAATAGATCTGAGATTACCAGAGGGAAGGATTTCCTCTTTTCTTGATCCAAGGGAGACCTTGATATCAGAAACCTTTCTGTTGGTCTGTCCTAAAAATCTATCTGATAGCCCCAGACAGTGGTCTCGACAACAAACTGATTTGATGAACAGATGCCCTGCCAGTCTGTCAGGAAGAAAGTCAGATGGCCTCCCACTGAGGGGTCGGCCTCAGGGCTGAGGTTTGTGCATAGGCAGAGGGGGAGTGCAAACCAAACTGGGTCTATGACTCTGCGAGGCCTCCATTGTCTTCTGGGCTATGCCTGCTTGGACTGATTAGAAGTTGTCTTGTTTTTAAAAGATGTATATCTTGGGTCTCCTGACTTTGATAGTAAAATTCTTTGATTTTGTAGAGGATCTAGCTATAACCATGTCTAACTCAGATCCAAATATGAGGGCACCTTCAAATGGGAAGCCACACCGCCTTGCCTTAGAGGCCAGATGCCCTTGCCAGGTTTTTTGCCAGGTCTTTGCTGCAGCTTTAACTGCCTCAGCCGAGGCATCCTCTAAAATGGAGACAGTTCTAAACATGGATGCTAGAGCATCTAGCAGGGCCTGCTCATTTAACCTTAAAGTGGACCAACACCCAGGATTTTGACTATCTGTGTGAAACCCCGAAAAACTCACCTCTCCTCGCTCCCACGTGACCGCCGCTGCCAATCCCTGCCGACGGACAAGCGGGAGGCAGCGACGGACAAGGGAGCGCGCCCGCCGCCGCTGCCTCCCACGTGTCACTCTTACAGGGCACGCGTCCGCGCCGGCCATTCACAAACGGCCGGCGCGGGTTCGCGTCCTGCTAGAGGGAAGCGTGGGAGGCGGCCGCTGGATCGAGGAGCAGGTAGGGATTTAGGGTCTGGGAGGAAGGGGTGAGGCTTTTAATCTGTCCCAGTTTGTGTTTTCTCTCTAGGGGAAGGAGCCTCTCTCTCTCCATGGCTGTCCTGAAGGAAGAGGGGAGAAAGATGCATAATTTTAGGGAGCATATCTATTTTCACTTTCCTGGGTTTTGTCCATCGTCTCTGGAGCACCCCGATTTAGGATGCCGCACTTTGTAAAACCCTTGATGCCCCGTGGACAAGAACCAAAACCCAGGATTGTAAAAGGATCACTTTAAACACTTTCTGCTTCCCTCCCATCACTGCACAAACCATTGGTAACTTAGTATCCAATGTATTCCATGCTACCATATCTACAACCCACTTAGTTTCTGCCACTAGAGAAAAGGATACATTTTCTGACTAAGGGGGTAATAGTGTTTTTTTTTTTTTTTTTTACATTTTTCCTGTGACATCATTCAGCATTGTGTTCCTATTTGTCTTATTGACACTTGAAATAAATTAGAGAACAAACCAAAAATCAAAGACAGATAATTCAGCTTCAGAGTCAAGTCTCCTGAAAGGCATCACTAGCTGTCCCTGGTTACAAATTCTCTTCAAAGGAAAGCGTCGCTTCTGGAGGTCAATGGTCCTGGGCTATTTTTTGGAGAGTGTGAGGGATAAGGGTTACAACATCAGTATTCACCCTAGGCTTATGTCCGGAGACCTCTGACAGGGAATGGCTACTGACCAAAGACCACAGGTTGCTCTTGAGGACCTTGAGCAACCACTACAGCAATCTGTAGTAGCAATGATACATCGCCGGAGGGTAATGTTCAGCAAGACTTTCACCACTTTGTTTTGGTGGATATGATGCGGAGCAATGTCCTGTAAATAAAGTGGACCTAAAGCTAACTAAAGATTAGCCCCCAAATAGAGCACCCTTGCCTGCTGTAGCAATCCTCTAATGCCTTCATAATAGCTGCTGAGAGAACTAGGTAGGTTATTGTGCAGAGAAAATGAACAAATTAAAAACAAACCCACATCTATACCTGGTACTAGGCAAGGGCTGCGCCCTTTTCAACACTCATTCCCAAAGACATCCTCAGAAGCAGGATAATCACTCCTAGCAGAGTCATCTGAAGACCCTGGGTATCTATGACAATAAAACTATTTTCCAGAAGCTTCCTGGTCATGAAAGGGGAGGATAAAGGGAAGACCTTGCATCAAGGTTGGAGAGGCTGTTTCAGTCGTAGGCCAAGAAGCTAAAACCAACAAGCTAAAGACCTAACAGGACCCTGAGATTCCAATCTTCAACAGGGGCCAGCAGCAATGTACCAAGTTAGCTGGGGAGACCTAAACAGGAGAAAGACCTTAAGATACTTCTCTAAGGATTGAAATATAACAATTTCCCAGACTGCCATATTCCAGAGGCATTGCTGGTAATGAAAGGTGTGGGAGAAATCAGTTCTGTGGCATCCAGGGCTGGCAAAGAAGATACACTTA